>CABFVZ010001697.1:150150-173308 GCA_902151445.1 Timema monikensis | reverse complement strand
GCTAGGTTTAGAGTGAGATAGTTCCTCTTTATTTACCATCAGTCGTAGTATATGTCAGGTTGAGAGTGAGATAGTTCCTCTCTATTTATTATCAGTTGTATATGTCAGGTTGAGAGTGGGATAGTTCCTCTCTATTTACTATCGGTTGTATATGCTAGGTTTAGAGTGAGATAGTTCCTCTTTATTTACCATCAGTCGTAGTATATGTCAGGTTGAGAGTGAGATAGTTCCTCTCTATTTACTATTAGTTGTATATGCTAGGTTGAGAGTGAGATAGTTCCTCTATATTTACTATCAGTCGTAGTATATGTCAGGTTGAGAGTGGGATAGTTCCTATATATTTACTATCAATTGTATATGTCAGGTTGAGAGTGGGATAGTTCCTCTCTATTTACTATCAGTTGTAAATGCTAGGTTGAGAGTGGGATAGTTCCTCTTTATTTACCATCAGTCGTAGTATATGTCAGGTTGAGAGTGTGATAGTTCCTCTCTATTTACTATCAGTTGTATATGCTAGGTTGAGAGTGGGATAGTTCCTCTATATTTACTATCAGTCGTGTATTATATGTCAGGTTGAGAGTGGGATAGTTCCTCTATATTTACTATCAGTTGTATATGCTAGGTAGAGAGTGGGATAGTTCCTCTCTATTTACTATCAGTTGAATATGCTAGGTTGAGAGTGGGATAGTTCCTCTCTATTTACTATCAGTTTAATATGCTAGGTTGAGAGTGAGATAGTTCCTCTTTATTTACCTTCTTCAGTCATATTATATGTCAGGTTGAGAGTGGGATAGTTCTTCTCTATTTACTATCAGTTGTATATGTCTGGTTGAGAGTGGAATAGTTCCTCTATATTTACTATCAGTTGTAGCCTGACAATGTTTGGATCAACCTAACCTAGATCACCACAGGTAGATTGCAACTCTCAACTTGTTCCATTCGAAGTGTTCATCCAGAGAACTTGTGTATTCTCCTGTCATAAATAACCCGCAGCTCTCCAAGGTTTGCTTGCATCATGTAGCTTGTACCGCGCGATCTTTAAGGCCACTCCTAGCTACAGTTGACAAGTCAACTGCTATTAAATACACAGTTATTGTGACGGGCCACTAGAACCATTACATACACTCTACACTTCTTTCAATTTGTAATCAAACAATATTGTTTACGTCATCGGGAAAATGAAAGAGTTTATACTTTATTTATTTTATCTACGAGTTTAAGCTCCCTTTAGGTCAGTGCGTAAACTACATTAACTAGTCTAAGGAAACAAGACAAGGAAAGTGAATTAACCTCTTCCTGGAGATTATGCAAACTACTAATAGTTTATATAATAAAACACTCCCTTGTTAGAATCGAACCCCGATCTCTCGAACTAAGTCTGGAACTATTTATATTTGAATGTTCAAACTTTGCACTATTTCCTAAACAGCTCAAGAGTAACGAAATATTCACTCAATGTTATTTATATTTTCATATAAAATCTTGCATGACTGGATTTAACTCTCATTTCAATACAATAAATTATTTACATCTGATATTTGTTACACCCCTTAGCTCAGTCGGTAGCGTGATTGTCTACTGAGATAAAGGTCCAGATTCGATTCCCGGCATGGCTGAAAATGTATAATTGATGAAATGTGGGTTCACCCTTTCACTTTGATAAATTAACGGTCGAGGACTGGATATTGTGCATGTCCTAGTCTAAAGTTAGATTTTAAGTCATATGAAGCTACGACAGGCCTAGCAAGCCGGTAGTGGAAAATATATGGCTTGAATAAGACATTGACCATAGACTTGAAACAGTAATGGTTGTAAATTTGTTATACCCTGACCAATGTATACAAACCTCGCCTTCCCGAGGTACACGGGTTTAAGAGGGAGACTAAATAGATGGGGAACCTTAGTTTGATGCCAGATTAGGCCTAATTAAAAAATTAGTTTTAATGCTAACCAAACAAATAAATTAATTGTGCTTGGTTTCAATAAGGCTTGCTTCATTTAGGTGTTCCCTTCTCTCTCCAGGCAAATATCGGTTCACAATAGTTTGGCTATCCTATTTTGCTTAATAGAATAATAAGCAAAACTATCAGTGTAACAAATGCAACAGCCAGCCTCCCAAACATTTACAACACTGAGACAGACTGAGGACTTGTTTCACCAGTTATAATACTTTTCTGACTCTACCGGGTTTTTAACTCAAGATCTTTTTCTTCTTAAAACAAATATGGTACTGACTGAGCAGAGGTCTTTAGTGTGAGGGTACAGGACAAAGAGGGTGTAGTTTCAAGGACATGGACCAGAACTACTAGGGCGATGTCTGATCTGATTCCCTGGAAACGAGAATAACATCTCATTCAGCATGTTGCCAAGGTGTTACATCTCATTCCGCATGTTGCCAGGGTAGTTACCTCTCATACAGCATGATGCCAAGGTATCTACCTCTCATACAGCATGTTGCCAGGGTAGTTACATCTCATTCAGCATGTTGCCAAGGTGTTATATCTCATTCCGCATGTTGCCAGGGTAGTTACATCTCATTCAGCATGTTGTCAGAGTAGTTACATCTCATATAGCATGTTGTCAGGGTAATTACATCCCATACAGCATGTTGTCAGAGTAGTTACATCTCATACAGCATGTTGTCAGGGTATTTACATCGCATGCAGCATGATGCCAAGGTAGTTACATCTCATACAGCATGTTACCAAGGTAGTTATATCTCACACAGCATGTTGCCAGGAGAGTTGCAGTGGAGCAAAATGTACGGAATACACACAGTATGGCGCTTCAGCAGTAACTATTTATTATAGGCTATTTTTCTTGTTAATAAACAGTGTAGGATTTTAATGACAAATTTTTTAAATGTAGGTCTCGTATTTTGGAAATGTCTCACTCAAATGAGTGTAGCTAGACTATGATAGTATCCTCAACGACGGACTCTACTCACGTAGGTGGTAGGATTTTCTAGGACGTCAGGCACGCAATAGATAGGATTTCTGGTGATGTAGGGCTTGAAGTTTGAATCTTGGTTGGGTGCACTGGGCGTGAATTTCTACGTGTGGTTCCCTATCCTCTTTACACTATAATGCTGGGGATTCCCTATCCTCTTTCCACTATATATTGGGGATTCCCTATCCTCTTTCCGCTATATGTTGGGGATTCCCTATCTTCTTTTACACTATAATGCTAGGGATTCCCAATTCTCTTTCCAATGTTATGATGGGGATTCACTATCCTCTTTCCACTATATGTTGGGGATTTCCTATCCTCTTTACACTATAATGCTGGGGGATTCCCTATCCTCTTCTCAATGTTATGATAAGGATTCCTTATCCTATTTCCACTATATGTTGAGGATTTCCTATCCTCTTTACACTATAATGCTGGGGGATTCCCTATCCTCTTTCCACTATATATTGGGGATTCCCTATCCTCTTTCCACTATATGTTGGGGATTCCCTATCTTCTTTACACTATAATGCTAGGGATTCCCAATTCTCTTTCCAATGTTATGATGGGGATTCCCTATCCTCTTTCCACTATATTTTGGGGATTCCCTATCTTCTTTACACTATAATGCTAGGGATTCCCAATCCTCTTTCCAATGTTATGATGGGGATTCCCTATCCTGTTTCCACTATATGCCATAGATTCCCTATCCTCTTTCCACTATATGTTGGGGATTCCCTATCTTCTTTACACTATAATGCTAGGGATTCCCAATCCTCTTTCCAATGTTATGATGAGGATTCCCTATCCTCTTTCCACTATATGTTGGGGATTCCCTATCTTCTTTACACTATAATGCTAGGGATTCCCAATCCTCTTTCCAATGTTATGACGGGGATTCCCTATCCTCCTTACACTATTATGCTGAGGGTTCCTTTCAAACTCCCCTCTGAGTCAAGCCATCAATGACTCTATTGTTAAATGTACACATGAGAACACAGTAAATGAGAGTGAAATGTAATATGTTGATTGGACGTAGAGCTTGTAACAACCAACACAGTTCAAATAGTTTAACGAGTCAAGTGTGATCGTAGGTTATTAATGATGACGGCATGTACCGCTAGAACACAACTGACAAAAGATATGTTAATATGTAATGAGTCATGTTATAGGGCCAAGGTCAATCAGTTCACAACTCTCTTAAACGTTGTGGTTGTTTACTACTTACCATAAGTGGGAGGGAGAGGTTGCTTAGGTAAAGTGCACCAGCATTAGCGAGATGGGGAGAGCCACAGTGACAAATTACCTGTCCAAAACCACTTCAGCTACATTCGAGCCTCGACCTACCCATTACCAGCAATCAGGTATATTGTGAGTCTGACGTCTTAGACCATGCGACCAGTGGTGCAGGTAGTAACTTTTCCAAATATATTTGTAACGTTTTAATTAGTTAATTTATTTACATTCTGTCACTTTAGTGCAATCATCATCATCATCATCATAATCGTAGTCATTATCATCATCATCATCATAGGCAGTAGAAAAACGATCAGAATATTATTATTATTATTAGCACCGCGTCTTACTACCCGTTCAGGTTATACGAACTTAAGCTAATGTGTAATTGTGGTGTGACTGAGATGAAATGGAGGACCTTCAGTTTAACGTGGGATCCGAACCACGCTGAAGGCCTGGCATTTTACATATTCACATCAGAATATTCATTACGTTGATTGTTTTTAGGGTCAACTTGCCATAAACCACTTGAATAGCATTAATATCAACTGAGACTCAAACCGGGTTCTTAAAAGGGGTTTGTCAGCGTTCTGTGTCTGTGTAGAGCTTGATTGTAAGCGCTCTCCGTCTTGTAGAGAGGTGGTTGGTTAGTCAGCTCAATACCCTGTATAGTCAGAGGAGTCTTGACAAACATCGGGCTAGCTATTGTTCGTTGCCGTTGATTCTTAATGTCACCTGACCTGGAGTTAGGGGTTGATTGTCCATGTTACCTAGCCTCTAGATAGTGGTTGATTGTCCATGTTTACCTAGCCTCTAGATAGTGGTTGATTGTCCATGTTACCTAGCCTCTAGATAATGGTTGATTGCCCATGTTACCTATCCTCTAGATAGTGGTTGATTGTCCATGTTACCTAGCCTCTAGATAATGGTTGATTGCCCATGTTACCTAGCCTCTAGATAATGGTTGATTGCCCATGTTACCTAGCCTCTAGATAGGGGTTGATTGTCCATGTTACCTAGCCTCTAGATAGGGGTTGATTGTCCATGTTACCTAGCCTCTAGATAGTGGTTGATTGTCCATGTTACCTAGCCTCTAGATAGTGGTTGATTGTCCATGTTACCTAGCCTCTAGATAGTGGTTGATTGCCCATGTTACCTAGTTTCTAGATAGTAGTTGATTGTCCATGTTACCTAGCCTCTAGATAATGGTTGATTGCCCATGTTACCTAGCCTCTAGATAGTAGTTGATTGCCCATGTTACCTATCCTCTAGATAGTGGTTGATTGCCCATGTTACCTAGCCTCTAGATAGTAGTTGATTGTCCATGTTACCTAACCTCTAGATAATGGTTGATTGCCCATGTTACCTATCCTCTAGATAGTGGTTGATTGCCCATGTTACCTAGCCTCTAGATAGTGTTTGATTGCCCATGTTACCTAGCCTCTAGATAGTGTTTGATTGCCCATGTTACCTAGCCTCTTGATAATGCTTGCCTGCCTTGTTTACCTGACCTGTAGATAATGCTTGCCTGCCCTGTTACCTGACCTGTAGATAATGCTTGCCTGCCCTGTTACCTGACCTGTAGATAATGGTTGATTGCCCATGTTACCTGATCTGTGCAAGTTGGAATCTGAGAGTTTCTTTTATCACTTCCTCTGACGGTAGTGCCTCTAAATGCTCTTGTATTAAACTAATTGATTGTTGCTTTACTTATAATGAACATAAACATAAACATAAACATACCGGTAGTCCAAACCTATGATTTTGGTTGTTGTGTCGATACCATTCGTGACACGCATAAAAGTGGTCTGTAGTTTCTAAGAGTGGACTGTCCAAGATATAGGAACATAACAAACTTCTCGTCCAGCTTGGTGGGATATTAGGAACAACTTTTCAAGTCGTTTGACTCGTTTTATCGCCGGGTTTCGATGTTTCTTTGATTCAACTCGTCCGCAAGGGTGTGCAAACTTCCACTCAACGGCCCAGTCTAGCGTTTTAGGGTGTGTAAACTTCCACTCAACGGCCCAATCTAGCGTTTTAGGGTGTGCTAACTTCGACTCAACGGCCAAGTCTAGCGTTGTAGGCTGTGCAAACTTCCACTCAACAACCCAGTCTAGCGTTGTAGGGTGTGCAAACTTCCAATCATTGGCCAAGTATAGCTTCGGATTTCAGCCGGGTCACTAAGGGCGCTTCTCTCTGTATGTTAATGGGGATTTACATTTGTTTTGATTGCTCTACAAAGAATATTGACTGGTTTTGGTCCACACAATTCTCCTGTTACCTACCTATACAAGTATTGATTGTTCCTAGTCCACACAATTATTTTACCCTCAGTTACATCTCTTGTCCTTGTGTGATTCATATGATATGGAGGCTGTACACGGTCCAATGATGAACTTCAACTGAGGCCACAGAGTCTACCTTTGCTCTGACCAGAGTGTGCGTACGTATGTTTGCTTGGCAGGTGTGACGTCATTATGAAGAGATTGGCCAGAAGAACCGGTCGCTTAGTCGAGCCAACTGGTGGCTAGTTAACAAGCAGGACACACCTCATGACATACCAACCACCACGACTTTGTGGTTGCAGAGACCAGACGAGCCAATTGGTGGTTAGTTAACAAACAGGACACACTTTATGACATATCAACCACCGTGACTTTGTGGTTGCAGAGACCAGACGAGCCAACTGGTGCCTAGTTAACAAGCAGGACACACCTCATGACATACCAACCACCGTGACTTTGTGGTTGCAGAGACCAGACGAGCCAACTGGTGCCTAGTTACCAAGCAGGACACACCTCATGACATACCAACCACCGTGATTAAAAACGGGGGTGGGAAATGACAGTTGATGTCGCATTTGAATTCCCCTCGCACGCGGCTGAGATTCGATCCCCCACCTTCCCAAGAACAGCGACAACTGCAATGAGAGCCCAACGCCAGAGACTACACGGCCACCACTGGGCGAAAACTCCTCATTCGGTGATCTCGGAATGACTCGTCTCTTAATACCAAGTTAAAACTAATGACCCTCTAGGGATTCGAACATACCATTTCTCGGAGTGTGTAAAGGCGAGTCTTGACAAGATACCAAGCTCTGGTCTTGACTAGATACCAAGCTCTGGTCTTGGCTAGATACCAAGCTCTGGTCTTGACTAGATACCAAGTGCTGGTCTTGACTAGATACCAAGCTCTGGTCTTGACAAGATACCAAGCTCTGGTCTTGACTAGATACCAAGCTCTGGTCTTGACTAGATACCAAGCTCTGGTCTTGACTAGATACCAAGCTCTGGTCTTGACTAGATACCAAGCTCTGGTCTTGACTAGATACCAAGCTCTGGTCTTGACTAGATACCAAGCTCTGGTCTTGACTAGATACCAAGCTCTGGTCTTGACTAGATACCAAGCTCTGGTCTTGACTAGATACCAAGCTCTGGTCTTGACTAGATACCAAGCTCTGGTCTTGACTAGATACCAAGCTCTGGTCTTGACTAGATACCAAGCTCTGGTCTTGACTAGATACCAAGCTCTGGTCTTGACTAGATACCAAGCTCTGGTCTTGACTAGATACCAAGCTCTGGTCTTGACTAGATACCAAGCTCTGGTCTTGACTAGATACCAAGCTCTGGTCTTGACTAGATACCAAGCTCTGGTCTTGACTAGATACCAAGCTCTGGTCTTGACTAGATACCAAGCTCTGGTCTTGACTAGATACCAAGCTCTGGTCTTGACTAGATACCAAGCTCTGGTCTTGACTAGATACCAAGCTCTGGTCTTGACTAGATACCAAGCTCTGGTCTTGACTAGATACCAAGCTCTGGTCTTGACTAGATACCAAGCTCTGGTCTTGACTAGATACCAAGCTCTGGTCTTGACTAGATACCAAGCTCTGGTCTTGACTAGATACCAAGCTCTGGTCTTGACTAGATACCAAGCTCTGGTCTTGACTAGATACCAAGCTCTGGTCTTGACTAGATACCAAGCTCTGGTCTTGACTAGATACCAAGCTCTGGTCTTGACTAGATACCAAGCTCTGGTCTTGACTAGATACCAAGCTCTGGTCTTGACTAGATACCAAGCTCTGGTCTTGACTAGATACCAAGCTCTGGTCTTGACTAGATACCAAGCTCTGGTCTTGACTAGATACCAAGCTCTGGTCTTGACTAGATACCAAGCTCTGGTCTTGACTAGATACCAAGCTCTGGTCTTGACTAGATACCAAGCTCTGGTCTTGACTAGATACCAAGTTCTGGTCTTTACTAGATACCAAGTGATGGTCTTGACTAGATACCAAGTTCTGGTCTTTACTAGATAGCAAGCTCTGGTCTTTACTAGATACCAAGTTCTGGTCTTTACTAGATACCAAGCTCTGGTCTTTACTAGATAGCAAGCTCTGGTCTATACTAGATACCAAGGTCTGGTCTTGACTAGATACCAAGCTCTGGTCTTGACTAGATACCAAGCTCTGGTCTTGACTAGATACCAAGCTCTGGTCTTGACTAGATACCAAGCTCTGGTCTTGACAAGATACCAAGCTCTGGTCTTGACTAGATACCAAGTGATGGTCTTGACTAGATACCAAGCTCTGGTCTTGACTAGATACCAAGTGATGGTCTTGACTAGATACCAAGTGATGGTCTTGACTAGATACCAAGTGATGGTCTTGACTAGATACCAAGTGATGGTCTTGACTAGATACCAAGTGATGGTCTTGACTAGATACCAAGTGATGGTCTTGACTAGATACCAAGTGATGGTCTTGACTAGATACCAAGTGATGGTCTTGACTAGATACCAAGTGATGGTCTTGACTAGATACCAAGTGATGGTCTTGACTAGATACCAAGTGATGGTCTTGACTAGATACCAAGTGATGGTCTTGACTAGATACCAAGTGATGGTCTTGACTAGATACCAAGTGATGGTCTTGACTAGATACCAAGTGATGGTCTTGACTAGATACCAAGTGATGGTCTTGACTAGATACCAAGTGATGGTCTTGACTAGATACCAAGTGATGGTCTTGACTAGATACCAAGTGATGGTCTTGACTAGATACCAAGTGATGGTCTTGACTAGATACCAAGTGATGGTCTTGACTAGATACCAAGTGATGGTCTTGACTAGATACCAAGTGATGGTCTTGACTAGATACCAAGTGATGGTCTTGACTAGATACCAAGTGATGGTCTTGACTAGATACCAAGTGATGGTCTTGACTAGATACCAAGTGATGGTCTTGACTAGATACCAAGTGATGGTCTTGACTAGATACCAAGTGATGGTCTTGACTAGATACCAAGTGATGGTCTTGACTAGATACCAAGTGATGGTCTTGACTAGATACCAAGTGATGGTCTTGACTAGATACCAAGTGATGGTCTTGACTAGATACCAAGTGATGGTCTTGACTAGATACCAAGTGATGGTCTTGACTAGATACCAAGTGATGGTCTTGACTAGATACCAAGTGATGGTCTTGACTAGATACCAAGTGATGGTCTTGACTAGATACCAAGTGATGGTCTTGACTAGATACCAAGTGATGGTCTTGACTAGATACCAAGTGATGGTCTTGACTAGATACCAAGTGATGGTCTTGACTAGATACCAAGTGATGGTCTTGACTAGAGGCAAAGTTGCGGTCTTGACTAAACATAGAGTGACTGTAATATGATGACCCAACGAGGAAATGTTTTTGGGACAATCTCAATTGAAACAGAGATTTTTTTGTTATAAAATAGCATTAAATGTTGGTAGCTTTTCCGATACTTTTGTTCTATTGTTATTATTATAAATTATCTATGAAATAAATAACAAATTACACGTATTATAATATTCTCGACTAACATTTCAACTCGTAGCACATACATTGATTATCCAGTTGTGCTATGTTTTTTAACGGTGCATTCATTGTAGAACTATGTTCTGTGATCTGATATAGGAAATTACTAATACTTTGATTGACCCCTTTTAAAAACATATTTTAAAGATGGTGAATGAACTGTTTTACAAATAAAACAACAATTAGTCTAAAACGCGAGTGTATTATCTAGTAACGTATGTTTAAAGTGTTGAAATGTGGCCTCTCCTAACAGGAGCGGGGGTTGGTGTCACGAAGTGAATCTGGTGGTGTTGATGTAACACCAGGAAACCAAGGGGAAGGTGTTGTGTTTGTCAAACACTAGACATCTGGTTCAACAAATTATTCTACTTCCTCTCAACACATTTCAGATATACTCGACCTTCGTCAGATGAGTCTGCACCAGGGGGAGGGGGGTTTCTAGAAGAATCGTCGGTAGCAACAATTCTACCTCATCAAATATGATCTTCTTTGAACGAGAGGTTAGCACGTCTGATTCTAATCTGGACAACTGGGTTTCGATACCAACCGGACTCACTAAAATTGTTTTTTTCCTCAGAATGTTATTTTTACTTTCTTTAACAAGTTAAATTCACCCTCTTCTTCATGTACACTTTTAGGATGAGTTTAAGATAAGAGTTGCTTATTAAGTATTATTGATGTTAGCATTTAGTCAAAATATTCAATTGTCTGATGTAATAAAACAAAGCAAATCAGTTTGGTTCAAATTACAATGTGAAATATATTTTTATAATATAGTGTTTTTATATTCCCTAATTAATGTGACCACTTACCCATAATTCCAGCATGTTCTAACAAGTTATGGGGAGTACGTCAAAATATAGAGGAAATAAATATACCCGCAAATTCGTGGTTGAAGACTGGAAAATAATAATCAAACTAGGTGACCTGGTGGTCTAGGGGTAAGGTGTCAGACTTCTGTGTTGGGGGTCTGGGGTTCAATCCTCGGTCCCGGCACAGATTAATCTGATTGCCAAATCCTTCCTTCACCTCTGACAAGACGTGTATTAATCACTACTTGTGAATGTAAGGAATGCCAGGCCTCCATCGTGGTTCGGATTCCACGTTAAACTGTAGGTCCTTCATTTCATCTCACCATCACCCTACCATTACACATTAGCGTAAGTGCGTATAACCCGAACGGGTAGTAAGAAGCGGTGCTAATAATAATAATAATAATAATAATAATAATAATAATAATAATAATAATAAGGCTGACGGGGAGCTCGGTGTTAGAATCCCGCGATAGGACGGTGCTTCCCTATTGTATAATGTTGGTAGTAAGAAGAGTAGAAGTTAATTACTAAAGTTACTAAAACAGTTTTAATATAGGTATTCATACATGAAGTCATGTGATCTACAGGTGTCACTTTTAATAGATATATTCAATACCTATAGAATAACAATAATAATATAGTAAAACGTTATCAATGTTGGCCACAAAAAAAAAGTTGTAATTTTCTCTACTGTTCCTCCGACCAAAATCAGGCCGAGTCAACACGCGTAGCCGACGTTTAGTTTCTATTTTAATTAGTAGCAAGTATATGCTTATCAGTTTGGTGGTATAGCGTTATTATTTCTCTAGTGAACATTTAAATTTGATTGTTTTTTGTTTAGGGTATAAGAATCGCGATGCTTAACTAGAAGTCGTTAGCCATAAAACTGACATCTTAAAATTTAATATCCTCCACCTTATTGTTTTTGTTAAAATATCCAGGTTCTGACCATTAGGCGGCAATACACACGCGTTCTTTGAATGGCGTGTCTCTAATCACGCGGGAAAGAATGTGTGGGCGTTGCCACGCGCTACGATAAGGCGCGGTAAGGTTTGTGACTCTCTTCCCTGTGGAGTGTCGTTTCCTTTGTTGAGGCTGCAATAAACCACGCCACGTGTCTTTGCCTGAACTGGGCTTCTTGATGGACCGATAGTGTGGATAGTAACCCGTGATGACGCAAGTAAACCCACGCCACGTCCACTTAGCATCCACAGTGGCGTTCTTGCATAAGGACCCGTGAGTGTTTAAGTTTATACTGCATGACAGAAATATTTTAGTTATTTGTATGAAACATGACTGGCATTCTTCATGCTAGCAAGGAATTTAAAGAGATTTATTTATAAGGCACACCCGACTATGGAAAGTGAAGAGTATATGAATAAAAATAATAAAAAAAAAAAAGAAGATCGGATATGAAGCTCTGGTAGAATTTTCACTCAAAGTGGACCCAAAGGGCGATTGAGATTTTTTTTTTTGCAAAAACAACAACTATAAAACAATAGATAAAGGGCAATTTCCAAAAAGAGCTAAAAAAATATATTTTAAAATTTATTTGAGATATTTAACGTAAACTTTATGAACCGACTAATTATATCAACACACGACTTATAGTCTAATTTAAACTCAACCCTGCGGCCGTTAATTTATCACTATGAAAGAAGAAAACCACATTTCACAAAAAAATATCCGGCCATGCCTGTAATCGGAACCAGGACCTATAGCTCAGTAGACAGATACGCTACCGAGTGAGGTAAGGTGTCGACTTTAAAAAACTTGACAATGCTTTTACTATTAGTTAGCCTCTTTTTGTTGTTGTTGCCAGAAACGTCATATTTTCCAGGTGCTGTTAACGGCAGACATTTCAATAACAGCGCATGCAACCATGCATATTTCTCACTTCACCTTACCCCTGCACACGCCTGTCAAAACTCCCCGGGATAACAGAATCATGTTGTAACTCTATACATGACACCGTGCCGTTACAGATGACAGGATAGATGACAGTTTTTGTTCAGTCATATAATCTTACCTTGATAACAGAAAGTCCCGTTCAATCACGCGCGATTACTCGTGGCAACATCTTGTGTGTGGGCGAGGGAGGTGTTTACCATGCGCCGTTCTTCCTCGCGGGAAATAACGCACGATTACTCGTGGCAACATCTTGTGTGTGGGCGAGGGAGGTGTTTACCATGCGCCGTTCTTCCTCGCAGGAAATAACGCGCGATTACTCGTGGCAACATCTTGTGTGTGGGCGAGGGAGGTGTTTACCATGCGCCGTTCTTCCTCGCGGGAAATAACGCACGATTACTCGTGGCGACATCTTGTGTGTGGGCGAGGGAGGTGTTTACCACGCGCCGTTCTTTCTCGCAGGAAATAACGCACAATTACTTGTGGCGACATCTTGTGTGTGGGCGAGGGAGGTGTTTACCACGCGCCGTTCTTTCTCGCGGGAAATAACGCACGATTACTTGTGGCGACATCTTGTGTGTGGGCGAGCGAGGTGTTTACCACGCGCCGTTCTTTCTCGCAGGAAATAACGCGTGATTACTCGTGGTGACATCTTGTGTGTGGGCGAGGGAGGTGTTTACCACGCGCCGTTCTTCCTCGCAGGAAATAACGCGTGATTACTCGTGGCGACATCTTGTGTGTGGGCGAGGGAGGTGTTTACCACGCGCCGTTCTTTCTCGCAGGAAATAACATGTGATTATGGCAACTTATTTTACGTATCATTGTAATTTAATTTGTTTTGTATAAATAATTTTGAATTTTGTCGTGTGAATATGAAAACTAACCGGAAACCAACGTTTGTAAACTAGAGTTTTTGTTGTTGTTGTTATAATTATTGTTTCTTCTAGCCTGTGTTCCAAGGAAAGCGATGTGGGAAAAACCGGGAGCAAAAGTTGAACTGATGTTTTATTAGAGGTAATTGGATTAGTATACAAATCATCATCATCATCATCATCATCAACTGTTTCCAGCCTGTGGCAGAGTCAGTTTAGTAAAATACCTCCATCTTCTATCCTTCCACCATTCTTGCTTCTTTAATGTCTTCCATTCTTCTCCTCGCACTTGCACACTTTTTGCTATATCCTTCTCCCATCTCTTTCTTGGCCTCCCTTGCAGTCTTTTTCCTGCATACTTCACCTCCATCATTATCTTTGCTATTCTCTCCTTTTCCATTCTCATTACATTCTCACACCATCTCTGTCTTGCTTCCTCTACTATCTCATGTACTCCATATACCCCTACTATTTTCCGGATGACTTTATTCCTAATATATATTGGTCGATTATTGTGTGAAGCAACACCCCTCACTTGGTGAATAGTGTTTTTGGAATCCAGCCCCAAAATTACCAATGGGAAACCTGTGGAGAGAGATTCGTTCCGGTATTTACATTATTCCTAATTTTTTGTTTTCTAAACAACGGACGGTGGAATGTAAGGTAACCTCAACTCAGTTACTATAGGCCTAATACCTTACCAGACATCACTGCAGGAACCATGTGGAAACTGTTAGGCTTTGGACGATAGAAACATTGTTGGTTATATTGGTTAGTTTCTTGTTTACAAACAGGATGGACAAGTACAGCATAACCATTAATGATGGTTTAACCACTGCGTTTATACTTTTAATTGTTTTATATCTAAGGGGCCATACATGTATTACGTAACGCAATTTCAGGCCTTTTTTGACACGCCCTGTCTCCATTTCACGCTCGGTAACGCTTTGGTAACCCTCACCCCCCCTTTAAGTTACGTAACGCATCCAGCTTCAAATATAAAAAAGCACCTTTTCCTTGTGTCATTTTAGAATGAGTTTTTTTTAATAGACTAGTTATTTTCACGTCAGCTCTTATAAGTTTAAAATAAAATGGATTTTAATGTTGTTGACACTTTTCTGGAGCTCAACTTACTGTGAGTCAACTATAGTTGAGCCTGTTGGCACTATTCTAGTGTTTGTCTCTTATGATTGGGTTCATTCGCTCCGAGCTAGGTATGAATGTGACATAAAGCCGGGTCAGATCAACTTTACTCTCGCAATTAACATAACACGTTTCCACCGTGACGCCATTTCACCGCGCGGGACTTCAAGAATAATATCGCGAAAAACTCGAACATTCAAACAGCAGAGGAGCGTTGGGAATGTGAGCCAGCCTCCACCTCCTTAAGAAGGATGGACCCTACAGGGTCCTTATTGCATTTCTTTATGGAGGATTGACACTACATTGTACAAGGATACTTATTGCATCGCTTTATAAAGGACTAGATAGCTGTTGCCCGCGGCTTTGCTCGCGTGGAAGTTGATTATATACAAATACGAAAATATACATATGTATTTACAGATTAATTTAAAATATTACGTTACGTTGATGACCATAACTTGACCTCAGATCAAAAATAATGCAAGTCCGATACAAACTTTCACCCCCTTTTTCATCCCTTATTAAATAAAATTTCCAAAATTCCTGAAACACGTATTTATTTGTTTTACGTCAATAACCGAAATACAAAATTTTGTTTATGTAACTTTCAAAATGACGGACTTTCATACATATTATCATACATATTATCATCCCCTATTTTGACCCCTTTGGGGTGGAATTTTCTAAAATCCTTTCTTAGTGGGTGCCTACATAACAAAATGAATATACAGTCCGAATTTCATGCTTGTAGCCTTGATAGTTTGCGCTCGGCGATGATGAATCAGTCAGTCAGTCAGTCAGGACATTTTATTTTATAAGTATAGATAGACACTATACAGTACAAGGATCCTTTTTGCATCTCTTTATAAAGGATGGACACTATACAGTACAAGGATCCTTTTTGCATCTCTTTATAAAGGATGGACAAGACATAGTACAAGGACCCTTAATGCACCTCATAATGAAGGATGGACACTATATGGTACAAGGGTCCTTATTTTAGCTAATTACGAAGGATGGATACTACATAGCACAAATATCCTTATTGCATCGTTTTATGAAGGATGGACACTATGTATAGCAAGTATGTTTATTACCTCTCCTCATTAAGGATGGACAATACATCGTACAAGGATCCTGGATTCAATTTTGATTGAGAGACAAAATATCTTCCGATAAATTTTTGTTTACTCTCTCGTTAAGTTGTATTTGGCAGTCTGTTGTGTTTATTCTTTTAATGCTAATTAGCAGTCTGGGTTCTTGAGTGTCGTGATTATACTATGAATTCGTAACTAGCCATCTAGGATCTAATTTAAATATAAATCTAGTGTAGCAAATGATAATTAAAGGTTCTTGAATACATCTGAACAACTTTCAAAGATTGGCTCCAGCAGACATATTCCTTAGCGCATAACGATATTGTTTTTTAAACTGTCAGATAAAAGGTGGGTTAATAGTACTACACACTTTTAACCGCTAGACAAGAGTAATTCTGAAAAGTTTACTGTCAAATCTTGGCGCGCACACACAGCGAGAGACCACAAACGTTGTATCCAATGACGTAAAACTAGTTCGATGTTTTCATCGTTCAAATGTTATGTTCTATATTTCCTTGGCAGTGTTGAAAGGGTTTTAAAAACAAATTAAATTTATTTCTAGAAGAAACTCGATCAAATGATGACGTCAATGGTGATATTTGTTATTCTGTTGTAACTACAGTTTTGGCGTTTTGTTTAAGAACGTGATAACATTCGACTTGTCTCTAAATGAGGCATTGAAACGTCACTACACTTCCTTGGTGGTCCAGTTCCTGTGAGGACCACTGACTGGCATCTGTTTGAGAAGTGTTGAAGTTTGTAAACATCACTAATCTCTCTACTGACTGACATCTGTTTGAGAAGGAGAAGTTATGCAGTTTGTAAACATCATTATTCCAAGAGTACTACTGACTAACATCTATTCGATAAGTGATGCAGTTTGTAAACATCACTAAATTGGGAGGACCATTGACTGACATCTGTTCGAGAAGTGTTGCAGTTTGTAAACATCACTAATCTGAAAGGACCATTGATTGACATCTGTTCAAGAAGTGTTGCAGTTTGTAAACATCACTAATCTGGGAGGAGCATTGACTAACATCTATTCGAGAAGTGATGCAGTTTGTAAACATCACTAATCTGAAACGACCATTGATTGACATCTGTTCGAGAAGTGTTGCAGTTTGTAAACATCACTAATCTGGGAGGAGCATTGACTAACATCTATTCGATAAGTGATGCAGTTTGTAAACATCACTAATCTGAAAGGACCATTGATTGACATCTGTTCGAGAAGTGTTGCAGTTTGTAAACATCACTAATCTGAGAGGACCATTGACTAACATCTATTCGAGAAGTTATGCAGTTTGTAAACATCACTAATCTGAGAAGAAGATTGACTAACATCTATTTGAGAAGTTATGCAGTTTGTAAACATCACTAATCTGAGAGGACCATTGACTAACATCTATTCGAGAAGTGATGCAGTTTGTAAACATCACTAATCTGAGAGGACCATTGACTGACATCTGTTTGAGGAGTGTTGCAGTTGGTAAACATCACTAATCTGAGAGGCCCATTGACTGACATCTGTTCGAGAAGTTAAGCAGTTTGTAAACATCACTAATCTGAAAGGATCCATTGACTAACATCTATTCAAGAAGTTATGCAGTTTGTAAACATCACTAATCTGAAAGGACGATTGACTAACATCTATTCGAGAAGTGTTGCAATTTGTAAACGTCACTAATCTGAGAGGACCATTGACTAACATCTATTCGAGAAGTGTTGCAGTTTGTAAACATCACTAATCTGAAAGGACCATTGACTAACATCCATTCGAGAAGTGTTGCAGTTTGTAAACATCACTAATCTGAAAGGACCATTGACTAACATCTATTCGAGAAGTTATGCAGTTTGTAAACATCACTAATCTGAGAGGACCATTGACTGACATCTATTCGAGAAGTGTTGCATTTTGTAAACATCACTAATCTGAGAGGACCATTGACCTACATCTGTTCGAGAAGTGTTGCAATTTGTAAACATCCCTAATCTGAGAGGACCATTAACTAACATCTATTCGAGAAGTGTTGCAATTTGTAAACTTCACTAATCTGAGAGAACCATTGACTGACATCTGTTCGAGAAGTTATGCAATTTGTAAACATCACTAATCTGAAAGGACCATTGACTAACATCTATTCGAGAAGTGTTGCAATTTGTAAACATCACTAATCTGAAAGGACCATTGACTAACATCTATTCGAGAAGTGTTGCAATTTGTAAACATCACTAATCTGGGAGGACCATTGACTAACATCTGTTCGAGAAGTGTTGCAGTTTGTAAACATCACTAATCTGGGAGGACAACTCTCGAGATACAGTTTGTAGTAAATATATAGTATCGTAACAAATATGAGCCAAATTATAATCAAATATTGTTTTCAAAAGGTTAATACAGGATCATATTCATATCAATCCTTTAGTAAGGAATTAGGCTGTTTAAAGCAAGCCATTTAACAGACAACTAAAATTAAAGATAGAAATTCAACTTATTTAAAATAGAAAGTTTTAGGGTTGTTATAATGTTAAAAGTGTATAATCTTTGTCTAGTACAAAATGAACACTAGAAAATCTTTTTGCTTGTATAAAATCATTATATTTCCTTTATAATTTGATAGCTACAAGTCAATCCATCCAAATTAGCCTATAACTTAATCTTCAAAATGCTAACAAACTCTAGGTTTGGTTAAGAATAGCTATTAAGGAACATTTTAAATGTTAAAACTTTATTAGTGTTTTATATCACAATAAAACAAACAACTCCTATTTCATGTTATGACGCTTTTTAATAGTCATTGAATCAAAATTAAGATATTTAAACATGTTTGTAGCACTAATAAGCTATGATCAGCTACGCGTTTCAGCAACCACCATCATGAAAGTGTTTCAAGATTCTGCCACTACCGGAGCCACACGCTTCAACGCAAGGTTTCTATAGATCAATCACACAACACCACACCTGACCTTAATATTATTTAGATAATAAACAAGACAATTTAGCATTTAGTATGCTTTAGAATGTTCCATTATCAAAACAAGCCGTTCCTAGAAAGTTTTAGAGAAATGTTTCTTTCTAAAACAAAAAGATTGTGTATGCGCACACAAAAATTAATATTTGTCACCCTTGATGACATAACAGATTTATCTTGAAACGTTTCGACAAACTTAGCTACAAAATTGTTCACCATAAAACCAAATAACTCACGGACCCAACAGTTAGAATTGAACCCAAATGTTTCTGTTTTGATGTACTTTTAGCTGTTCTCTCGACTCATGACGTCATATTTGGTTAGCAAAAAGTTGGGAGGGGGATATTTTACAGCTATAATTGCTAGTTGAACCTACGTCCACCATCTTACGAGAGCGTACCTGGACGTGTTACAGCCCCATGAATACAACAAGGACTGGCCCGTGGTAAGAGACAAGGTATACACCAGAACCACATCCTCCAGGTTAAAATGGCTGCGCTCATGGGGAGAATTTGAGTTATTCAACACGGGTATTGCTAGGTGTCACTAAGGGTTATTAAAAAAAGGTAATTTTAAACATGCTTTCGATAGAGAGAGGACACAAATATTCATCTCGAGTCATTGGGTCAGCTTCCACAAGGATAGGTTCAGGTAGCGACCCAAGCCCATCTCCAAAAAATCCTATCTTACAAAGAGCCTACGCAGACTGCACATAACAATTACAATGGTTCCTTTATGGCGAACATGTTACAATTACAAGTGAGTCGTTTAGCAATTGCAACTTTGTAATAGCTAGTATAGCTCGTACTGATGGTAAGACATGTAACACTAGTATAGCTCGTACTGGTGGTGAGACATGTAACACTAGTATAGCTCGTACTGGTGGTAAGACATGTAACATTAGTATAGCTCGTACTGGTGGTAAGACATGTAACATTAGTATAGCTCGTACTGGTGGTAAGACATGTAACACTAGTATAGCTCGTACTGGTGGTAAGACATGTAACATTAGTATAGCTCATACTGGTGTTAAGACATGTAACACTAGTATAGCTCGTACTGGTGGTAAGACATGTAACATTAGTATAGCTCGTACTGGTGGTAAGACATGTAACACTAGTATAGCTCGTACTGGTGGTAAGACATGTAACACTAGTATAGCTCGTACTGGTGGTAAGACATGTAGCTCTCGGACATAATTGAGTGTTGGAATGTTTATATTTGAGAGATTTGTAAATATACAATACTTAATCAATGTATTACGTATTTTCGAAATAAACTTTGAGGCAATTTATTAAGTTTATCATAAAGCAAAAACATAATATTTTTGAGTGTGTTAAGTTTAAATAAAATACACTTCATTAATTTACGAAAGTAAGTTTTTCACGGGAAGCGCTATTTTAAAGCAACAAATAAACTAATTTATGGCGCTTGAGCAAACATAAGATAACTTGCCTCGGGGATATTTTATTTCATGATTTAACAGCCAGGGGATATCAATTAATCCTTTCTGTCATAATTAATAATAAATTATTGTATAAAACACACACTTTCATTCACTCGCAAAGACTGACTAAAACATGAATTGGTGGCTTATCTTATTTTAAAATCTTAATAAAATGAGTCATATATTATATTCTACAATAAAAGCATATAGCCCCAGTGAGTCTAAAAGAAACCACACTCGTTGCCCGCACATAGCTAGGCCTTATTAACATCTAGCCGGAAGATTATACAAGTAGGCGTACACAAGAGCATAGACGGAGGTTGATAATTCTTATTGGTTGTTGTTGATTATAATACCAGGAAGTTGATAGTTCCTATTGGTTGTTGTTCTAATACCAGGCGGTGGATAGTTCCTATTGGTGGTTGTTGGTTATAAGTGTCAGTGTACCAGTTAGTTCTAGATTGGAGAAAACATTGAAACCCCACTGCAGAGAAAAACACTGGAGGTCGAACCTCGGCCTCCCGAATTGGAGCGATGGATAAGCAGTTGACTTGTCCGTGGCCACAAACAACGTGGTATAGCTCTCCAATCAGTGCTGGCGGGGTTGGCTCAGTGATAGCGTGTTAGCACAGCGTCTTATTTCTCGTTCGGGTTATACGTCTATGTACTAATTACACTAATGTGATAGGGATTATGAAGGTTTAACTTAGAGAAAGTGCAGCCACATTTTCGGGGAGAGATAGTGGAATACCATTTAGGAAAACCCCCCTCAGTGCATCTGACCTGGATAGAACCCCAATCTCCCCGTCCTCGGCAGTACAGTCTAGTGCGAGAGTAGCGCCCTAGATCATGCGGCCACCAAAGTGGGTGATAGCGTGTTAGACTGGCAACTTTTATACATATCATCTTTAACATAAGGGCTATTGAATATTTAACCTAAGAGTGTTTCAGAAAATATGCACCTGATTTAGCGTAGGGAGAAGATGGGAAAACTCAAATAAAAGCACCCGTCCGGGATTCAAACCCAAACTTTCCAGAGAATGACAACAAAGGTCCACGCGAGTGTAAAGTGACAGGTATGTTACATAAATATGAGCTGGATCAAACACGAGTCTCCCGTGGCTGGATGTTACGTTAGAATCGGTCGTGATATAGAACGGTGTTTAGAAAGTATCCTATTCAGAAGAAGCTGTTAGTCACCGCGATGTGGGTTTCCTATCTCCCTTTCCGGTGGTTAATTGCCTGAAAATGTGTCTTCCTCATCCTATCTCATTAGAAAGCATTGTACAGGGGAAATGCAACCAGGGTACACATTCTGACGTCAGACTAAGAACAGTGACACGTTCCTCCAGCCTTGCGAGAGAGAGAAGGTCGATGTCATTTTCGACCATCGGCTGAATCTTAATGAGCCAATCTGTTGACGTAGAGATAACCTTTCCCTTCCAACCAAACATGGACCATCTCAGGACAATGGGGGACTGACTTCGCTAAATGTCAAAAACAGATAATGGATGTTAATTCGTATTAGCGAGTCCATTATTTCTATTGGCAGTTCAGTCATGGATCATGGAACGTCGAGTCTTCTTCAGGTATTCAAGATAATCATATGTACAAACAACAAACAGGCTTTTAAATTTAGGACCTTTCATTTCTATTCATGATGGTGGAGAATAACAATTAATTCCTTTTAAGATTCAAGACAAGGCTTCATACACTTCAAAGCATATCACTTTCTTTTAAAGAGTTAAATAATCATTCAGTTTGTTAGCACTCTACTTGTTCAACGTTTCAAATATTCCAAAGTTATGATTGACATTTGTTTCTCCTTGACTGTGTTATGTAGCCCTGAAAACAGACTATACATGAGTCTTACTTTGAAAAGGACACACATGATGAAAAAAAAAAAGAGAGTAAAGTTTCTCAACTAAACGGCCTAAAATTACATTAAATTATGATCTATCAGTTTTTTTTATAAATATATGGCAGTTGGAGCAAGGATGATGGAACATATATTCTCCTAATTTAGGACCTCTTCTTTATCACTGACCCAAATCTGTGGACAAGACAGGCATTCACATACTTTGGACAACAACTTTTGAAACAAGTTTCAGTTTCGAATCCTGGTAGGGTCAAAGTGGTGTGATAGCAGTTAAGATATCCCCAATGATCAGCTGGCACTGATAGCCAGTATCCTGACATACACAGACAAAGTGGACCGCGTCTTACTATCCGTCCGGGATATTTTCAAACGGAGTAGAGATGAGGATAAGAGAGGTATAATTGTGTGGAAGGAGAGGGCAAAAACACATGAACACAAGCAGCCGGGGTTCGAACTCCAACCTCCATGTTCCTAGCTAACCAGACAGCACCAGACTGATGTATTTGTTCATAACATGAAGAAATTCTCAAATATTTACTCTGTCCAGTGTTGAGTTCTGTCTCCATACGAATGGAAGGACTATAGCGAGCTGTTTCGTGAATGTTCTAGGAGTGGTCAACTGTCATAGCACCTCGTGGGGTCCCCATCACTAGGAGGCATGCCAACATGTGGGGGGTGGCATGGACAGAATTCAAATGGGGTCAAACCGTACCCCCTGCCCCCCTCGACTAATATAACTGTGGTACCAGGTTCCGTTCAGTTATTTCAACTTGTTTCAAGCAGTGAGGAGCTAGTTTGGTCGAGAGTACCAAGGCACGAGTCTTATGAGCTGGAATTCTCCAGAATTATATCATTTATCGGGGAATGCCAGGCCGCCACCGTGGTTCGGATTCCACGTTAAACTGTAGGTCCTTCATTTCATCTCACTATCACCCTACCATTACACATCAGCGTAAGTGCGTATAACCCGAACGGGTAGTAAGACGCGGTGC
>CABFVZ010001697.1:128150-142791 GCA_902151445.1 Timema monikensis | reverse complement strand
CACTGTGTTACTATACCTCAATCCACTGTGTTACTATACCTCAATCCACTGTGTTACTATACCTCAATCCACTGTGTTACTATACCTCTATACACCCTGTTACTATACCTCAATACACCGTGTTACTATACCTCAATACACCGTGTTACTATACCTCTATACACCGTGTTACTATACCTCAATACACCGTGTTACTATACCTCAATCCCCTGTGTTACTATACCTCAATACACCGTGTTACTATAAGTCAATCCACTGTGTTACTATACCTCAATCCACTGTGTTACTATACCTCAATCCACCGTGTTACTATACCTCAATCCACCGTGTTACTATACCTCAATACACTGTGTTACTATACCTCAATCAACCGTGTTACTATACCTCAATCCACTGTGTTACTATACCTCAATCAACCGTGTTACTATACCTCAATACACTGTGTTACTATACCTCAATACACCGTGTTACAATACCTCAATACACTGTGTTACTATACCTCAATCCCCTGTGTTACTATACCTCAATCCACTGTGTTACTATACCTAAATACACTGTGTTACTATACCTCAATACACTGTGTTACTATACCTCAATACACCGTGTTACTATACCTCAATCCACTGTGTTATTATACCTCAATCCACTGTGTTACTATACCTCAATCCACCGTGTTACCATACCTCAACCCAACGTGTTACTATACCTCAATACACTGTGTTACTATACCTCAATACACTGTGTTACTATACCTCAATACACCGTGTTACTATACCTCAATCCACTGTGTTACTATACCTCAATACACCGTGTTACTATACCTCAATCCACTGTGTTACTATACCTCAATCCACTGTGTTACTATACCTCAATCCACTGTGTTACTATACCTCAATACACCGTGTTACTATAATCCAGACTAGGGAACTCCAGCTATCACTAGATTGCCAAGCACTGGTCAGCCCCTTAACAAACAAATGTGGCTTAGTACCCGAGTAAAATAACCATTTGCTCTATAACTCGTCACATAATGTTCTGAACACATTCCCAGAGCACGGCGAGGGTGCTCGCTGACAACGAGGTCCATTTACAACTTTAGCAATAACATTATTGTACTGAACAGTAACATGTTTGGTAAAAAATATTACTACGTCTTCAGTTTGATATACAGGTGATTCTCTCGGGACTGAACACCTATTATTTTAAACTATTTATGATTGGAAAGTCATATTTGGAATGAGTCATGGAAGATTCTGAAAGTATCCACTGCTAGCGTTCAGACACATATTCTTCCGACGCTCCAAATTGGCGAACGTGCGATTGCCGCAAATTTCACTTCTCATGTTGTATTTCCGTTTCTCAATTGACTTTGGCTTGTTGGCATAAGCCATGCCTTTTAAAATTCGCCAGATAAAGAAATCTGGGGGGTGTCATTTTGGGATGTCTAGGTGGTCACAGGTCTTTGGAGATAATCCTGCCCTGGAAAAAGCTGCCATGCTCCTATCGGAGATTTGGCAAGTTGTACCGTCCTGTTGGAAGTAGCCATATTCACATCAATTTCCTCTGGATGCAATGGCTCTTCTTGGATGGCATGGGGATTATCCCTGGCCCACACACGTGTATTTTGCGAGTTTATATAGCCGGATAAATGGAGCCATGCTTCGTCAGTAAACCATATTATGTCCAAGAGGGTTTTCTGCGAAAATTGCGGATCCATCAAGCTTCCCTTTCTCTACAGCTTCTTTGCCAAGTTCAAAATGGCGGCTCTGGTGGGTGGTGTACGCCCACCATATTTATTCAGAAACTTCCCCTGACGTTGTCAGCCAGTACTGACACACAATGAACACACTCTCTTCAATTGAGTAATCTATATTTCTATCCACCGACTCGCTTACACTGTCTGACGAGACAAACATCCCCACTAATGTTTATCACCCTTGACATCATGCCCGTCGAGTTTATGGGCGGCCGTTCTTACGAAACTCGCCAAGCCCGTCAATTCTACGGAGTCTTGAATTTAAATCATGATAAAATCTTTTCTTGTGTTTTCTACATTTTTGATAAGCGCTATGTATTCCTTGGACTGTTAGTTCTGAATTGTGGTCATAGTTGGCATTTTACTGCACATATGAGTGGAGTTTTAATAACTAGAACCACCCTGTATTTCACCCTCCAAGTAGCTCAAGTTCAGTGATTCTTAGCTCGAAGAATAGCATGTGCTTCTGTTTTTTGTGTTCGTGCTGCATAAACAATTGCGAGCAGAAAAGGTTTATTTGATATATGCGCAAATGTATCTTCAATTATGAAAAATATGTGTTTGAATGTTAAACACTTTATATATAAGCTGTCACAATATCTAATGTATAGACTACGATGCATTGTGATATCATCTCACGTGTAGGCCTATAGTCAATAAAATATATCTTATAATAAATTTATTTACAAATCAAGTTGCATTTAAAAATTTTGTTATTAATTATGAAGCTATTCATTATGAACTTATATACATATTTTATTGTATACAATGACGCCTATCACCTAAATCTACTTTACCAGCTGATTGTATGAGTTTATTATTTGTATGACTTTTTTGTTTTTGCCTTTTGCACTTCTTTTAATAAGAACCCTAATAAGAGCACTTTACAAGATATCACACGAAATCAAAAGTATTCATAATAAAGAAGAATGTAGCTCCAAACTGGTCTTTGAACTTTTAAAATCCAATATGTGGCTTTGGAGAAATTAGTTTTTTTAATCCCCAAAATTTCTCGGTTTCTGCAGGAAGGTACAGTACAGTAGCCCCATGGCTTCTTTGGTGCTGACTGACAGCTCACAGCTGACTTCTGACAGTCAAAATTTAGGTATAATATCTAAATTTTGACTGTCAGAAGTTACAGCTGCTAAACACGTGTTTTTGAAGATCATATGATTCGGCGTGGGGGTACATAATTTGGTCTTTTCAAAGCCGACAGCTGTCAGTCAGCACCAAAGAAGACATGGGGCTACTGTACATAGTCTATGACCGGTACTGAGAGTGTTAGACAGATGTGGCACCCATCTGGCGGGGAGACATGTTTTCGCGGGTCGACTGCTTCGTAAAAAAAAGAACCGTTCCTTTCGTTATTCACGCTCATTTTATATTCCATATAATAAGTGTTCAGTGCCGAGTGAATCATCTTGTACAAACTATTAAAGCTGTGATTGAATTTGTTTTGCGATACATTTTTCAAAATGAGCAAACCAAAGATACCCTTCTATGAATAGAATACTATGGTGTGATTACTGATTACCATAACGATATAATAGTTATCTGACTTTTACAAAAGTTACTACAAATATATTCATATATTTATACGGCAAATCATATTATTTAAATCTGCTCCTTTGACACACAGAATCATATAACTACGTGTGATTAATGTTGAGAACAAAATAATATTTGTTATGTTTGAACTAACCATTAACCTCGATTGCATAAGTTTAAATGATTCCAATCAATATCCACCAAATAATGTCCATATTAAAATTATGTTGCCATTATTCAAGTGGAGATACCAGTGCAGAAGCAGGGCTAAGTGAGAGATACCAGTGTAGAAGCAGGGCTAAGGGAGAGATGCCAGTGCAGAAGCAGGGCTAAGGGAGAGATGCCAGTGCAGAAGCAGGGCTAAGTGAGAGATACCAGTGCAGAAGCAGGGCTAAGTGAGAGATACCAGTGCAGAAGCAGGGCTAAGTGAGAGATACCAGTGTAGAAGCAGGGCTAAGGGAGAGATACCAGTGCAGAAGCAGGGCTAAGGGAAAGATGCCAGTGCAGAAGCAGGGCTAAGGGAAAGATGCCAGTGCAGAAGCAGGGCTAAGTAGTGTGCATCATTTGTTTCCACATGATGGAAATAAAAATAAGGTTATGTCCCCAGTGCAATGATTGTATGTTTTAAAAACGCGAACGCTTCTCAATGACCAAAAAAACAATAATTGTTGGTTCAAATTTTCCCACCACAGAGTGCTTTCTAAAATGTGCGAGAGTGAGTTTGTATCAATGTACGAGAGTACGAACCGTGTGTGGTTTAGTGGTTACAAAGATGGCAGCACTGTTGAAACTACTCGGAGCGCATTCATCGTCTCATTGAAGGCGGCCCCAAGTCATCACCTGGAATTCAACACGATGGTCTTTTAACAGCTGATTTAAAGCAGACGCACAGACCCACGGATGTGGAGAACCCTTTTGTCGAAAGTTAATAGAAGAGCTAATTTATTTAATTCAGAAGTGTGGTTTGCACAAACCATTCATTTTGTTATTTAGATTCTATTTCAAACTACGTTTTAAAGAGAATGATTTAATCAAGAGAGACGTTATGTCTCATTGTAGGGTTGTTCGAATAGCTCTGGAATTACCCAGAATAAACAGCGTTGGGTCGACATGTTTTTCCACAGTCACGTCTAGCACAATAGCTATTAACGACTTAATCTAATCGCTCTGGATGAAAAACTTACGGCAAAAACATCGCAATAGCTTAGAGAGAAGATGGTAAAACCATACTATCATCCCTTGATCAGTCCTTTCAGATGGGGGGGTCACAACGTCCCATAATACTCATTATTATTATTATTATTATTATTATTAGTAGTAGTAGTAGTATTACTACCACCACATCTTACTACCCGTTTGGGTTGTACGCACTTATGATAATGTGTAGTGCTAGGGTGATTGTTAGATGAAACGGAGGACCTACAGTTTAACGTGGGCTCCGAACCACGGTGGAGGCATGGCATTCCACACATACACAAGTTGTGATTAACACACGTCTTGTCAAAGGTGAAGGAAGGGTTTGGTAATCAGATAAATCTGTGCCGGGACCGAGGATTGAACCCCGGACCCCAGCACAGAAGTCCGACACCTTACCCCTAGACCACCAGGTCACCATAATACTCTATAAAATATAATTATCAATCTTTGTTTCAGATAAACAATCGATCTAATGCATTGTTGTTTGTTTAAGATAATCTGACATTAAGAATGGCTGATAAACCACTGAATAACGTATTATTGGAATCTGTTGTATTCTTGAAAGGGTAAGAATAGGAGAGACAATGTAAGAAGTATGTGCCAACTTTAAACTAATTTCTCCTTCAAAAAGAACACTTTTGCGATGGGAGCATACAATTTTACCTCTGGTAGCACTAAGAATAAACCAAGAAGGGGTACACTGTCAACCAAAGAGGAACAATGCAATGATGTCGATTAGCCAGTGGCGAGATCGCATAAGAAGTCAACGATCTGCGGTACTGGGTATACCTCGGTCGAAAATGCGCAAGCATAGGAAAGTAGGCTTAAAGTGACGCCATTATCGACTCGCGTTTGTTCAAGAATTATCTGTCAATGATTTAAATCAGAGGAAGTAAGCGGGTGCACAGCTGTTTCAGGTTTCTACACAATTACATTGCGTGGTAAAGTGACTTTTTTGTGATGAGTGTGAGCTGAAGCTGCCGGGCATGGAATGTGGTGTTTTGGTCGATGGAAAAACCACACTTTTCTAAGGAGTTGAAACTCTGGATTGACCGTGGGTCACCAGCACCACTTGATTGGCTACCAAGAAGCCCTGAACTCACAACACGTGACCACTCGTTATGGGTATTTATCAATTCTAAGAGTATCTTTGCAAAGCAAAGCTATGATACGGTTTATGAACTTAAACAATCTGTGAGAAGTGCTTTCCACCCAGTTACATCAGCAACGCTGCTAAAAATATCACACAGAACCTGGAGGCATATTATTCCTTGTTGTGAAAATTATAGCGTGCATACCGATCCTTTGTACAGATAGAGCTGTTTGGTACCATTCAAGAATAATAATATGTACCAAAAATAGTAAGCTGTAGATCAAAGTTAAAACTGAATTATGTTACAGAACGATGGGGCCTCCATTTGTTGAATTAATATAGGGGTGAAGAGATATTGTGCCCATCCTGTAGAACGTGGTTCTTCTTTCTGAAATACGTATGTTCTTTTATAAATATTAAGCCCTGAAACATTTAAACGATTCTTCCAAATCGTCGACTACGAAAGATGTGTATTGATGAATAGCCCGCCTTGTTGTAAAATGTAATGACTTCGATTAACAAGAGACTAAACATGTTAATCATGTTCATGTTGAAGTTTTTTGGAATGCATAATAATGGAACTTACCTAGGTATCATTGAACTAATTTCTCAGTTTGACCTGTTTATGAAAGAGCACATTGCTAAATATGATAATCAAGGAAAAGGAAAGCCCTCATATTTATCAGCAATTTGTGAAAAACTAATTCAGTTAATGGGAGAAAAGGTGTTAAATTAAATCGTCAGTGAAATAAAACAATCAAAATACTATTCATTGATAGTATACTTTTCTTCAGACTGTGCTCATATATATCAATTGTCAATTGTATCCAAGTACATCCATTTGGGGGAAGTCAAAGAAAGGTTTCTTTGTTTCAAGCTTATCGAAAACCACACTGGGAAGCTTTTGTTTAATGAAGTAAAATCCTTTTTAGACAGTAATGAAATTCCTTTAAGTCAATGTCAAGGACAGTCTTATGAAAATGTGGCAAAATATATTTCGCAAGTACGAAGGGTTTCAAGCACAAACCAAGAAGAAAAACAAATTTGCCCAGTTCGTACCATGTACAGGCGACTCATTAAACTTAGTTGGAGTAGGTGCTGTAGAATCTTGTCTATAAGCCATATATTTTGTTTCCTACCTACAAAGATTGTACTTTTTTTTTCTCAAGCTCTCCTTATAAATGGGCCATATTAACAAGAAATTTGAGACCAGACTTGAATGACAAACTTCTTCACTTGGAGAACTTGAGTCAAACCAGATGTTGATGCCATTATGAGTCAGTGAAAGCACTGTTCAACTATGACAACATTTTGTGAGCCTTGGGAACAAACAAGTAAGAAACAGACTCTCAACCTTACAGGGGTTTTGCTGCGTTCCTTTTGCCAGCTTGAGTTCTTCAACACTGGGCTTCGCTAGTGTCACTGCTGAGTGATAATAGGACTAACCGCAGCGATCCTAGTGGTGAAGGACTCAAGCTACCAAAAGTAGCGCAATCATTTTAACATGGAGGTTGAGTGTCTGGGTATATTATTTGTCTGTGGCCTTAGGTAATATATCCGATAATATTGAAGAGAAACTTGATTTCCGGTGGGAAGCAAAAGTTTTGAAAAATAAATTTATGAAGTTTGAGTCTGTTTTTTATTATGTTCTTTGGCATGATATTTTAGAAATATATGATAAAGTTAGTGCTAGCTTACAGAAACCTACCCTAGACTTGTTAACAGACTGTAACCTTATTGATTCTTTGGCCAAATTTATAGTCAATGAAAAAGCTAGTTTTGAAAAATATGAAGAGAAAGTTAAAATATTAAGCGAAAACTCTTCCGGAGGTTTTGTTGACTCATTTGAAAGACACTCAATAAAAAATATGCAGGAGATGACAATGCCGACAATAAGACTGTTATCAAAGGACGAAAAAAATGTAAAGTAGAAACATTTTTGTGATAGTTGATAAATTATACAGCGGACTCAATACTCGCTTAAAGTCGTACACAAATTTTCAATCACATTTTCAATTTGTAGTTGATTGCAAAACTGTAAATACTATGGACGAAATTTTGCATAATAGCTGTTTAAGTTTTTACAGTGAGGAACTTGCTGAATCCTTAAAGCTAAAAATACACAGTTATATATGACTTTATCAAAGTGTGGATGTAGTTAGTTGCCAAGACATTGCTAAACATATGTATAGTAATAATAATTTAATTGATGTTTTACAAATTGTAAATACTACTTTAAAATTGTATTTGGTAATTCCTCTACTCAACTGGGAAGCAAAGAGCTCTTTTTCTAAACTTAACAATTAAAAATATATTACGGTCACCAATGCTCGAAACAAAACTTAACATGTCATTAGAACTTGATATTACAAGACAGTTGTCATTTGACGATGCTGTGAAAATATTAAGACAAAGAAAAATAAATTTTAAATTGACATTTTTACTTGTAACCTATGTTTATTTTTCTATATTTTTGTTTGATTGTAACAATAATATTGATTTAAAGTCTGTGTTTTGCTAAGATTTAAAATTTAAAATATACTCATGATATGCCAATGCTTCTTTTTATTTACTCTATAAAGCCTTGGACATCATACGTGGCATAAGTAAATAGGATCCCAAATTCTTCAATAGCCCCAGGGCCCGCAAAGACCTTAATCCGGCACTGTTAATGTATCTTGCCTTATGAACCAATGAAGTCACTCCTTGTGAATGATGAAGACAAACAGACCTTATCAATTCCCCACACGTGGTTTGCAGCCCCGCTAGCGAATGGTAAGGCACCGTGTCATAACTTATTGAAACTAAGCTCACCACTCATTCATCCCAAAACGGGGTAGGTTTCCTGTCACGGTCAAGAGGGGAAACATGGGGGTTTCCTGTCATGGTCAAGAGGGGAAACATGGATATTTCATATCATGGTCAAGAGGGGAAACATGGGGTGTTTCCTTTCACGGCCAAGAGGGGAAACATGGAAATTTCACATCATGGTCAAGAGGGGAAACATGGGGGGTTTCCTTTCACGGTCAAGAGGGGAAACATGGAGATTTAATATCACGGTCAAGAGGGGAAACATGGATATTTCATATCACGTTCAAGAGGGGAAACATGTGTTCACCGTAATAGTAAGAATTACACTGCTTATCATTTGGTAATACACTCTAAAGCACAATAAATTAGCATAATTTTGGTAATATTATGAAAAAACCCTGATTAAAACTCAATGTAAGCAGAATCATCGTTTTTAAAATCTGAGTTTCAAATTAGCATCGTGACGTAGTGTTCCGGGCCGTATGAAGAATATACTTATCGAAGAGGGCTCCTTCCCTTAGCTCTGATCTGAAACTACAGTACAACCTAAATATGGTTGTAGTATAATCCAATGAAGTTCCGGTGCGTCATTCACATTAAGTTAAGTGGTCTAGAGAGTGGTCGTTAGGTGTAGACCTAGGTTTGGGTGTGATGCCAAGAAACTTTCGAGTCTAAAAAGTGATTTGATCGTGGAGTATGGAGAACAACTCTAGGGGCGGTATGCAAGAACGATAGTGAATCCTCAGTGGACTGGTAGTGTGGTCAAGAGCACACTATAGCTCCACCTTTTAACCTATGATGACACAAGCAAACCCACCCTAGTGTCCACTTAGTCAAGTTCTTGCTTACAGCCTTGGGATTGTCTAAAACCAATGCTCAAGAGCATGGAATGCACTACTCACTAAGTAACCCGACTAATGGTTGCAGGGCTACATACAATATTATATAGTCACCACATGTGATGTATGACCCGACACAAAAACAGTTCATCAATCATCACAACACCTCATAACGTTTTTAACAGTGTTCCATTGTGAGTGGAACAATGGAGCGATGACGTCACATAACTATGAACCTTATTGGCATAATTTGCAAGAAAACGGAAGCTTTATATAGTTGGCATGTTATAGATAAAACAAATTGTAGACTGCACCGAAGGACACGCAGACCAAAAAGTGAGGCTAGTAGTTTGTTGAGGTTTGGGTCCAAATCTCAGACGGGTTAATATTATGTTTCCCACTCTCCTTCCCTGCAAGTGGTGTTACATTTTCTCAATGTTGTACACTTCTCCTCTCTATCCTATGGGTGTGATCATGTAGAGACCGGACGAGTAGTAAGACGTAGAATATTGTAGAAATAGGTATTTTTGACAAAAATGGCAATCATTTAATAATATAATATAGGAATTAAAGTTTTAAAATAAATGATAAGTGGTAACATTATTAATGAATTAACATTCGTCCTTCTAAGATGGGGTTGGAGCTTCTTAGATAAAATACTAATTTTGAATAACATTCCAGGAACATATTGGTTACATAAGATTCAGGTAAGATCAAACACAAAGTGTTGAGACCACATTGAGTGGTAAGAGAAGTTCTGGAGAACACAATGAGTGGTAAGAGAAGTTCTGGAGAATACAATGAGAGGAAAGAGAAGTAACACAAGGGATAAAGACTACAATGAGTGGTAAGAGAAGTAACACAAGAGATAGAGACCACATGAGTGGTAAGAGAAGTAACACAAGAGATAGAGACCACAATGAGTGGTAAGAGAAGGTCTGAAGATTACAATGAGGGGTAATAGAAGGTCTGGAGACCACAATGAGTGGTAAGAGAAGTAACACAAGGTCTAGAGACTATAATAAGTGGTAAGAGAAGTAACACAAGGTCTAGAGACTATAATAAGGGGCAATAGAAGTAACACAAGGTCTTGAGACTATAATAAGTGGTAAGAGAAGTAACACAAGGTATAGAGACTATAATAAGTGGTAAGAGAAGTAACACAAGGTCTTGAGACTATAATAAGTGGTAAGAGAAGTAACACAAGGCCTTGCGACTATAATAAGTGGTAAGAGAAGTAACACAAGTTCTTGAGACTGTGCTTACAGCCATATAACCTAACCAAAGTATGAGTAGAAAGGTAACCATGCCATTTTTTTATGACAAACGAAAAATACATAGTTTAAAAACTATGTTCGTAAAAATGAATATATTAAAGCACACAATTTAAGCTCTTCATTTTGTATGGGGATGGGCTCTTTAAGTTAGGTTGATCCAGGTCCTTGGTTCCCACAAGAACTATCCCCAACCGCCAAACAAACCATTACGGTGGAAAACAACAGTCACTGACCTTGAACCCACTTGTTCCTCACAAAGTCCCGGATGTCTTATGTCAACAGGAAATCATCATTATAACGTCCTCCAAGCTGCCATCACAAGTTCTAGGCTAGATATTACCACGACGTAGCATCAGACCCCCCGTTGATACATTATCACATAAAGTAGCGTTTTGGTAGCTATCATATCAACCTATATATTGTCATTTATATGCTGTAACATTAGTTCAATGTTGGCTTCCCTACACTTGTTGGATCTTGCAAGAGAGACACAGGTCTATCTTCTCTTTCCTTGAGCACAGTTTATGGCTCAGAGTCTTGTCACAGGTCTATTGTCTTCTCTTTCCTTGAGCACAGTTTATGGTTCAGAGTCTTGCCACAGGTCTATTATCTTCTCTTTCCTTGAGCACAGTTTATGGCTCAGAGTCTTGTCACAGGTCTATTATCTTCTCTTTCCTTGAGTACAGGTTATGGCTTAGTCTTTGCGCTGTCTTTAAAAATGTCTATTATATCCTTACCGGAAGCATTGGGTGTTTTCCCACTCTCTCTCCTGGAGGATGCTATTTTTATCTCCTCTGGGTCGTACAAACGATGTTTTGTTATATACTCATTCATTCCCTTAAATCTATCTTCGTGTTTCTTTAGGTTGGTTATTTCAAGCCAATGCTAACACACTTTGGCTTTAGAACGTGCCGGTAGGAGTAATATTAGTAACAATAATATAATATAATGTTGGACACGCTGTCTGAATGGCAGGCTCATACGGTCTGTATTTATAGTAGGTGGAAGGTTGGGGTTCACATCCCGGCTTGGCGTACTAAGTATGTTTTTATTCTAAATGGCTTCCTACTCTTCCTCCACATGTGTTCTACCTTCATTATCCCCATTTTATCAGTTCAGTCAAATGCGTCCAACCTGTAGGGGTAGTAAGATGCTGGGAAAAACATTACTTCTTCATGTACTGTACGGCCAACTATAGTTAAAGGATTATCTCAATGGTTTGTAACTATGAAACTACGACGAACAACTGATGATGATGATGATGATGATTGCCCAATCCTGGACCCCAATGCGCTCCTTTGCTCTTATTCTCGACACTTCACATGATGTGATCAATGTTAAAACTGAATATTTGTATAATGTTTGTTAACATTTAAAACCCTGTATATTGTCTTTCTCTGGGCGAGTAGGGATCTAGTTATAGTATTTATATTAAAACTATGGATAGTAAAATAAAGGTCTTTAGCTTGTGAATTTAATAATCAAAACCCATTTTATACATTAGAATTCATCTGTAAGCTACCAAATAAAACAATGTTTCGTTACTTTTTTTTTCCAGGAACCGAGAAAGCAAGTCCTAGTTTCCACGTCAGATTGAACCAAATTTCACGCCTGTCCCAGTTTCCTCACAGTTTAAAGCAGTATTTAAACGAACAACCTCCCACTTTATTATGCGCCAGATTCTATCTGGCTATATTTTATGTTAATAACAGCAAATGTCAAGAGTAAACGTTGAAAATAAACAGGGCCAAGGATAATAAAAGTGTAAGACAGTCATGCTGGTCGAACATTCGAGGTGGCGGGAAATCAATCAAGTCTGACTAACAATGTCACAAATTAAAATGGCGTTGAAGCGGAAACAAAAGTCACGATTTGGGTGAGAATTAGCGTAATCGTAACGATAATAAGCATTCACTTGAATATATAAAAATTATTTTATCTGGAATAGGATATAAACAATTTATTTTAACAAAATGGGAACACATATATATCCAAGAACAAATTAAAATATGCCTTGCAAATAGTTTTACCTGGATAGACCAAGGGGATATCTGTCAGCTCTGGGACGAGCCATAATGTGCTACTGTCTATGTTGGGTCCTTGTATATTCTTCATGTGCTGTGTCCATATATGATCCTTATGTGCTGTGTCCATGTATGTTCCTTATGTGCTGTGTCCATGTATGTTCCTTATGTGCTGTGTCCATGTCTGCTCCTCTCAGAGTATATTCCATGTTTTGTGTACATGTGTGGATCACATATGACATCTTTCTCCGACTCGTATGCATGACAAGAGGCTAATGACGTGTGTGTGTAATATAACAGTTGCACACGTTTGAAGTCTCGTGAATCTAAGGAACATCTGGGACCTCCTGACACTATACAGACACTTGACACGCACCTGGGACCTCCTGACATATACTACAAGGACGATACCGATTTGAGACTAGTTCATTCTACTGATAGTGAACGTGTTTTTTAGGTCTGGCTGTGTAGAGCCAGGTTTGGTTCCATCTCAAGTTCTAGGTTGTTCTAGGTTAAAATCAGTCTCTGGTCTAGCTTCCCAGGATTCAATGTCCGACTGGGGAATGTCCCATCTTTATGAGTGTGACATTAACGGTTGTAGGTCTGGCGCTAGCGTTTTTCAAAGAGCACAATCTTGTGTTAAACGTTAAAAAAATATCTAAGGAAACAGGGATTAGTAGGGTAGTAAAGAGGAAATGCAGCAGCAATCAACAATGTAGAGGATTTAAAAATCCAATGGGTACTCCCTCCCACCCTCTCCAGGTCACCTTGCTGTGCTTTGAACCCCGACCTCCAGGATCACACTGGCAGAAAGGAGAGGGTTATTGGAACAATTCAATAAATACATGTTTCAGGATCCTGGCTCGAATCCAAGAGACGCCTACAACAATTCAGTATTTGTGAAGCGTTTATTCTAATACCTAGAGTGTTACCAAGAGTTCTGTCATTGGGTTAAAGAGTTCTAATAGTGACCCTATACTACAAGGCCTCGCACCCCTGATGTAAATAATAGTTTTCACACACTGGATATCTCTGTTCACCTTCATTTGACCCTTCATGTGACGTGTCAGAATTTATATGAAACTCCAGCAAACAATTATTAGGTTAAGTTATTATAGTGCACCTTAAAGGATTTGTTCTAAAAGCGTATTTGCCTTCCTGGCGTCAGTTATCTTTCTGTAGTGCCCGAAATATTTCCAACAAACATCAGTCGCTAGTTGTTATTCTCTTGTTGATGTTTGTGGGGAGCACTAACTCTTGCTGCAGACACACAGACAGGGTTCGCACCAGAGGAGACCGCAACATCGTGACGATGAGAGGGTGACCTTGAAACGGTCGTGACCAGAGGCAATGAGTCTTGATGGGAGGAAGATCTGGCCGAATACTGGGTGTTGCTCAACATTCACCAGCCCGTGGTCGAGCTGTTGAGGAGACCTACTACAAGTCTAGAGGTCTTGGGTTTGATTCAGGAGTGTGCACAGAAAAACTCTGTATCTGTGCGTAGCCCTTGGGTGGAGTATGTGGTGTTGTGTGTGTTGTCTTAGGTTGAGAAATAGTCTAACCCCCTTGAGTAAGTAGTACAGAGTCTGCATCACATAATGGTGAGGTTTTATATAGTCTTCTTTAGAATAGAGTGAAATTGAGACCAGTGAAACAGATCACAACATATCCACTAGCTTCTGTAATGTCTGTTATTACCCAGGTCAAGAACACATGCATCACAACTACATATCTACTAACATCTGTAAGGTCTGTTATTACCCAGGTCAAGAACACATGCACTACCACTACATATCTACTAACATCTGTAATGTCTGTTATTACCCAGGTCAAGAACACATGCATCACAACTACATATCTACTAACATCTGTAATGTCTGTTATTACCCAGGTCAAGAACACATGCACTACCACTACATATCTACTAACATCTTTAATGTCTGTTATTACCCAGGTCAAGAACACATGCACTACCACTACATATCTACTAACATCTGTAATGTCTGTTATTACCCAGGTCAAGAACACATGCATCACAACTACATATCTACTAACATCTGTAATGTCTGTTATTACCCAGGTCAAGAACACATGCA
>CABFVZ010001697.1:75996-127308 GCA_902151445.1 Timema monikensis | reverse complement strand
ACTTCAAATTATTTGATTTTAGTAGTCCATCCATATTTGTTTTTTGATTGGCTGAACGCAAGCCAACGCAACTACATAAACGCAAGAGATGGACAATGTTCATCTCCTCCCGACAAGCTGGTCCGACAGTTCCGACATACGATTGTGTTTGCGTAAGCTATTGTAGACGGACAAAATTAGGTTATTGCGTAGTTGCGAGTCCGACAAGCGGGTGCGTTTGGTTGTAGACGGGCCATAACAGGAACAAAATGGCCCCTCACATATGAGAGCAAACTAAACAAGAGTGTGGAATGTGTGAACAAATAGAAGTCCCGTGTTCTTGTGGACCTTCTCAACAGTTGATGTCTGTGTCAACAGCCAGGACTGAGTCTGCTAACGAAGATAGTTTAGTTTGCAGGACGTGCGAAGACATTTCACGGCGAATGGTTGACGTTTAAAATAATCTCATTTAAGAATTTGTCACGTGAAAAATGTAGTTTTGTTTAATACTTTGCTAACATTAATTTGCGGACCGCATGAGAGTCTATTTTGATTTTCCTTAGTTTTGGGGTTTTCAATAATTCGGGCTTTATTTTGTTGTCGCGATTATGATTGTCATTAAAATAAAATACAATTATTTACGTTTATTGAATATTACTCTAGATATTTAGCTAGCCTGATTTTATTCTCTAGAAATGTTTTTAACCTTGTCTCGTGAAAATCTGAGCTATGTTTGGAACTATTCAATTCATGGAAACCATGCAGAAATAACACAACTACTTAATTTTATAGAATTTTAGTAAGTCCTCGACTAATGGATTTGAGCTACGCGAATTCATGGATACATGTTTGCGGTTTTCTAAATCATGTCTAGCATTATCATCTATAAAACGCCACTTTGAACATAATGGATAGCGTTTCCCGATAGTGTCGTCGCCATTTTGTTTGCTTCTACCTTGAGAGCAAGTATTTTCATAAGCAAAACCTGTTTAGTTTTGATTATTCTTAGAAACGAACAAAAAATACGTTGTATTTAAAACCAGTGGAATTGGTCGGGTTTTAAATTTGCGCGGAAACCTTCAAAACGAATTAACCGCTTAAGTCTTGTGTATATAGATGGGCCTAGAAAACATTGAACTTTACTGATATTTTTTAGTGTCCTTAATTAAGCTTGTAATAAATAAAATAAAATACATTATCACAGATAATAAAATTTGAATGTTTGACCTCACGTGTTACCGCCAAATGCATAGGTTCTCACTTCCAGGGGAATTCTGGTGCATTTAATTAAAATTTACCCTCTTCTTTCCGTCCCCACAACCAAATGAGTGACCGAAAGTCAAAGCTGTAGTTCTAGTGTACATATGGTCTTCTTCACGTAAGTTTGATAGAAAGTATGTTATACTAATTCTCGGTATGATAAACTCATATAATTATGTTTCATCTGTGCTTACATAATATAATAGCATGAGTTATGATATTTAACTACATATGGCCTTGAAGATAATATTTCTGTGATCGAGGATCCCTATAACTTCATCTTACACAGGAGAGCTCATCTCGACGATAGTCAAAGAGGCCAGGGTAAGGAGTCAGGTTACTGGGTTCTAGACCATTTCGAGCTAGAGGGTAAGGAGTAAGGTTCCTGGGTTCTAGATCATTTCAAGCTAGAGGGTAAGGAGTCAGGTTACTGGGTTCTAGATCATTTCAAGCTAGAGGGTAAGGAGTCAGGTTCCTGTGTTCTAGACCATTTCAAGGTAGAGGGTAAGGAGTCATGTTCCTGGGTTCTAGAATAGTTCAAGCTAGAGGGTAAGGAGTAAGGTTCCTGGGTTCTAGACCATTTCAAGCTAGAGGGTAAAGAGTCATGTTCCTGGGTTCTAGAATAGTTCAAGCTAAAGGGTAAGGAGCCAGGTTCCTGGGTTCTAGACCATTTCAAGCTAGAAGGTAAGGAGTCGGGTTCCTGGGTTCTAGACCATTTCGAGCTAGAGGGTAAGGAGTAAGGTTACTAGGTTCTAGATCATTTCAAGCTAGAGGGTAAGGAGTCAGGTTCCTGGGTTCTAGAGCATTTCGAGCTAGAGGGTAAGGAGTCAGGTTCCTGGGTTCTAGACCATTTCAAGCTAGAGGGTAAGGAGTAAGGTTACTGGGTTCTAGACCATTTCAAGCTAGAGGGTAAGGACTAAGGTTACTGGGTTCTAGACCATTTCGAGCTAGAGGGTAAGGAGTCAGGTTCCTGGGTTCTAGACCATTTCAAGCTAGAGGGTAAGGAGTCAGGTTACTGGGTTCTAGACCATTTCAAGCTAGAAGGTAAGAAGTAAGGTTCCTGGATTCTAGACCATTTTAAGCTAGAGGGTAAGGAGTCAAGTTCCTGGGTTCTAGACTATTTCAAGCTAGAGGGTAAGGAGTCAGGTTCCTTGGTTCTAGACAATTTTGAGCTAGAGGGTAAGGAGTAAAGTTCCTGGGTTCTAGACCATTTCAAGCTAGAGGGTAAGGAGTCAGGTTCCTTGGTTCTAGACCATTTCAAGCTAGAGGGTAAGGAGTCAGATTCCTGGGTTCTAGACCATTTCAAGCTAGAGGGTAAGGAGTCAGGTTCCTGGGTTCTAGACCATTTCAAGCTAGAGGGTAAGGAGTCATGTTCCTGGGTTCTAGAATAGTTCAAGCTAGAGGGTAAGGTGTCAGGTTCCTGGGTTCTAGACCATTTCAAGCTAGAGGGTAAGGAGTCATGTTCCTGGGTTCTGGAATAGTTCAAGCTAGAGGGTAAGGAGTCAGGTTCCTTGGTTCTAGACCACTTCAAGCTAGAGGTTAAGGAGTCGGGTTCCTGGGTTCTAGACCATTTCGAGCTAGAGGGTAAGGAGTAAGGTTCCTGGGTTCTAGACCATTTCAAGCTAGTGGTTAAGGAGTCGGGTTACTGGGTTCTAGACCATTTCAAGCTAGAGGGTAAGGAGTAAGGTTCCTGGGTTCTAGACCATTTCAAGCTTGAGGGTAAGGAGTCAGGTTCCTGGGTCCTAGACTATTTCAAGCTAGAGGGTAAGGAGTAAGGTTACTGGGTTCTAGACCATTTCATGCTAGAGGGTAAGGAGTAAGGTTACTGGGTTTTAGACCATTTCAAGCTAGATTGTAAGAAGTCAGGTTCCTGGGTTCTAGAACATTTCGAGCTAGAGGGTAAGGAGTCATGTTCCTGGGTTCTAGACCATTTCAAGCTAGAGGGTAAGGAGTAAGGTTCCTGGGTTCTAGACCATTTCAAGCTAGAGGGTAAGGAGTCAGGTTCCTGGGTTCTAGACCATTTCAAGCTAGAGGGTAAGGAGTCAGGTTCCTGGGTTCTAGACCATTTCAAGCTAGAGGGTAAGGAGTAAGGTTACTGGGTTCTAGATCATTTCAAGCTAGAGGGTAAGGAGTCAGGTTCCTGGGTTCTAGACCATTTCAAGCTAGAGGGTAAGGAGTCAGGTTCCTGGGTTCTAGACCATTTCAAGCTAGAGGGTAAGGAGTCAGGTTCCTGGGTTCTAGACCATTTCAAGCTAGAGGGTAAGGAGTAAGGTTACTGGGTTCTAGATCATTTCAAGCTAGAGGGTAAGGAGTCAGGTTCCTGGGTTCTAGACCATTTCAAGCTAGAGGGTAAGGAGTCAGGTTCCTGGGTTCTAGACCATTTCAAGCTAGAGGGTAAGGAGTCAGGTTCCTGGGTTCTAGACCATTTCAAGCTAGAGGGTAAGGAGTAAGGTTACTGGGTTCTAGATCATTTCAAGCTAGAGGGTAAGGAGTCAGGTTCCTGGGTTCTAGACCATTTCAAGCTAGAGGGTAAGGAGTAAGGTTACTGGGTTCTAGATCATTTCAAGCTAGAGGGTAAGGAGTCAGGTTCCTGGGTTCTAGACCATTTCGAGCTAGAGGGTAAGGAGTCAGGTTCCTGGGTTCTAGACCATTTCAAGCTAGAGGGTAAGGAGTCAGGTTCCTGGGTTCTAGACCATTTCAAGCTAGAGGGTAAGGAGTAAGGTTACTGGGTTCTAGATCATTTCAAGCTAGAGGGTAAGGAGTCAGGTTCCTGGGTTCTAGACCATTTCAAGCTAGAGGGTAAGGAGTCAGGTTCCTGGGTTCTAGACCATTTCAAGCTAGAGGGTAAGGAGTAAGGTTACTGGGTTCTAGATCATTTCAAGCTAGAGGGTAAGGAGTCAGGTTCCTGGGTTCTAGACCATTTCAAGCTAGAGGGTAAGGAGTCAGGTTCCTGGGTTCTAGACCATTTCAAGCTAGAGGGTAAGGAGTAAGGTTACTGGGTTCTAGATCATTTCAAGCTAGAGGGTAAGGAGTCAGGTTCCTGGGTTCTAGACCATTTCGAGCTAGAGGGTAAGGAGTCAGGTTCCTGGGTTCTAGACCATTTCAAGCTAGAGGGTAAGGAGTCAGGTTCCTGGGTTCTAGACCATTTCAAGCTAGAGGGTAAGGAGTCAGGTTCCTGGGTTCTAGACCATTTCAAGCTAGAGGGTAAGGAGTCAGGTTCCTGGGTTCTAGACCATTTCAAGCTAGAGGGTAAGGAGTCAGGTTCCTGGGTTCTAGACCATTTCAAGCTAGAGGGTAAGGAGTCAGGTTCCTGGGTTCTAGACCATTTCAAGCTAGAGGGTAAGGAGTCAGGTTCCTGGGTTCTAGACCATTTCAAGCTAGAGGGTAAGGAGTAAGGTTACTGGGTTCTAGATCATTTCAAGCTAGAGGGTAAGGAGTCAGGTTCCTGGGTTCTAGACCATTTCAAGCTAGAGGGTAAGGAGTCAGGTTCCTGGGTTCTAGACCATTTCGAGCTAGAGGGTAAGGAGTAAGGTTCCTGGGTTCTAGACCATTTCAAGCTAGAGGGTAAGGAGTAAGGTTCAGGGTTCTAGACCATTTCAAGCTAGAGGGTAAGGAGTCAGGTTCCTGGGTTATAGACCATTTTGAGCTAGACGGTAAGGAGTTGGGTTCCTGGGTTCTAGACAATTTCAAGCTAGAGGATAATGAGTAAGGTTACTGGGTTCTAGACCATTTCAAGCTAGAGGGTAAAGAGTAAGGTTCCTGGGTTCTAGACCATTTCAAGATAGAGGGTAAGGAGTAAGGTTCCTGGGTTCTAGACCATTTCAAGCTAGAGGGTAAGGAGTCGGGTTACTGGGTTCTAGACCATTTCAAGTTAGAGGGTAAGGAGTAAGGTTACTGGGTTCTAGACCATTTCCATCTAGAGGGTAAGGAGTCAGGTTACTGGGTTCTAGACCATTTCAAGCTAGAGGGTAAAAAGTCATGTTACTGGGTTCTAGACCATTTCGAGCTAGAGGGTAAGGAGTCAGGTTCCTGGGTTCTAGATCATTTCAAGCTAGAGGGTAAGGAGTAAGGTTACTGGGTTCCAGATCATTTCAAGCTAGAGGGTAAGGAGTCCGATTCCTGGGTTCTAGACCATTTCAAGATAGAGGGTAAGGAGTAAGGTTCCTGGGTTCTAGACCATTTCAAGCTATAGGGTAAGGAGTAAGGTTACTGGGTTCTATACCGGCTCAGGTTATTTGAATGTGTAATATAGAAAGTTGTTTCGAATAATTTGGAGGCTATTTCCAAGTTGAACTGGTCTTGTGTCAGCTTTGAGACTGTGCATCTCATGGTTCAGAAAATGTATTCCCATTAGCGTGGAGGTAGAGTGGGAAACCATTAAGGAAAATCCCCCNGGAAAACCCCCCCCCCCCCCGTCAATAAACTCGGTCGAAATTCTAACCCCAACATTTCCGTACCGGCAAACCAGACTAGATGAGCTTGGCGTTTAGTCCGCGTACTCCTTCATGATCCTGTTAATATTTGTATTAAGGGCATTGCTTACCTGTGACGTCATGGTCGGTCAAGATAGGATGGCCCATGTCAATAAATTAACGTTTTATTCAGCCAATTTTAGAGATATAACGTTGGAAAAAACCTATAAATTCTTAAATAATTCTAAAGTCTAGTCTTACGATGTCACAAAATTATTATTTTTATATGTAGGTTATTTTTTGTAAACCTATTTTTCATCAATCCTCCACAACTTAGGTTATTTGTCTTTGTCAAGAAAATGTCCTGTAGAAATCTTCCTGCCAGAATGTTGATTTAAAAAGTCCGTGGTAGCAAATGTATATTTAGAATAGGAAACAATAAAAACATGAAATTAAAAAGCAAGTCTATGTTTTCAAGGTGAAAATAGTATAGGAACTGTGTAAGCTCGTTAGAGGAAGAGGGGAAGGGTTATCAGCCCATGGATAAGAGCCCACTCAGGGTGAACTCCTCATTTTCTTCCCTCTCTCTCTATTTCGTACATTGGTATCTAAGTGCTTAGAGTGCTTAAGTGCGTCAAGTTAAGATGAAACCTACTTTGCAAAATAGATTTGAAATTTCCAAGTAAACTACATTCACCAGCCGAGTTTACTTGGATGACAGCTCAAAAAGTTACTCGGAATAGTCCCTAATGGATCCCTACGCCAACAGCTGACATCTGTCACTTTTGATGACTGTAATAAAAACAGAAGTTAATGTATGAATGTGATAGTTAACCGCAGTAATTTAGGCCAATATTATTTATATATTTATTTTAGGTCAGGCACAAAGATTATTTATCTTTTTATTCCACTTAAAAAACTATTATTCACAGCACTTTCATAAAAGCTCTGACAAATATAACTTCAAAATGGCGACCGACGAACTTAAACCATGTGATTGATGATCATGAGGCAAACAAGTTCTTTACAATAGTGCACCCACGTAGTTGATAAATATATTTTATTCAGTTAAATATTTCAAAATACAATAAAATAATCACAAAATAATGTATTGTATATATATATATTAAATACTATGCCTTTATTAAAAAATATGCACTATATTATACATTATCGATAACATTCCAAAACGAAGAATAAGTACTTTTAATTATCTTAAAAATATTGTTTTGGATAGTATAAAAAGAAGTTATTAAAAGCAATAATAAAATAATGCGAGAAAACTTTGGTTTGCACTATTTAAAATGTAAAATATAACACGGAATTAAATAACTTATAATTTATAACAAAACAGTAATCTTTTACGAGTGTTGGCAACCCACAAACTGAAACATGTGACTGTAATGCTGGCATCACGATCAACTTTAACTTAACGTGACGTTCACTTAAAGTTAACTTATGCCGGGATCACGATCAACTTAACGGTAACTTAACGTAAATTAACGTAACGTTCACTTAAAGTTAACTTAACTTATGTGTGATCACGATTCACTTAACTTAACGTAACAACTCGAGAACAACTCGAGCCAAACATATGCATTCTCGAGTATGATCTATGGTTTTGTACTATTTGTAAAGTGATGATCTGTGAATGTTTAGAGTTTTTTTATCGCTATAATAAATATCTATTATTACACTTTTTTGATAAATTTAGCTTTCTTATTCTAGTTTAATTATTTTGTTTCTATGTCTGATCATTAGAACTAAAGCTAAAAAGTAGACCTTAGTCTTAAAACCAACAAATGAACTACTAATTAGCCCTGTGGACGTCGTTCGTATAATGATTGGCTGGCTAGATCACGTGATACCCTTCAAGTAACGTTCACTCTAAGTGAAAGACCTACCAGGACATCTCTTACGTTAAGTTAACTGCAAGTCAACGTTAAGTTAACTGCATCGTGATCACTTCCATTTAAACACATGAGGAGATCCTTTACGTTAAGTTACGTTAAGTTAACTTTAAGTTAACGCTAAGTTGATCATGATTCCGGCATAATCCAGGTAAAAAGGTTTGGTGAACAGACTTTAGGCAACTTCGTTAATACCAAGCCCAAGGATTAGAAATAAAATTTGTTTACGAGTTTTTAATTAAGTTGGATAAACTCATAATTTAGCTATAAATGATTATAATATTTTCCTCACCATTCTATTATAACCCAAAATATATTATACGAGTCAGAACTTGTTGCTTGGTATTCCGAATAAAGTATTGCTAATGTTGTAACGTCCCAAACATGGCTGGAATGGATATTTGGAGGAAAACTAATTTTAATGGTCGTGTTTGGTTGGTACACACGGCACATACCAATCAAAATATACAACGTTCCACCTTAGTTTAGTTAGAAATTTAAAAATAAAAGTCTAGGGAAACGGTTATAAAAGAAAAAGTTTGAATTGCTTAATCGGTGTTTATGTTCGATCTCAGTTTTGATTTAAAGGTCAGATGAAGCTCCCGTGAAACATGTATTTAATCATTACTGCACACACACACACACACACACACACACACGCACGCACACACGCACGTACGCACACACGCACACACGAAAACGGCATGATAGACTGCTCGTTGTTTAGTATCGGATCCTCGTTTGTTTGCATATATTACCAAGCCCACATGAAAGTGAAGGACGAATCTCAGTATTTTCTTACACACGTTATTGATACAAGAAAAGTTGAACGACGAGTCGACGCCAGAGCTCCAGTTTGGTCATTTTCCTGAACTTGTCAACTGCCTCGAAATGACTGATATTATTTATAACATGTTATATTATCTGTGATAACCACACGCCAGTCAAGGTTACTGCTGCTAATGTTATATTATCTGAGACAACCACACGCCAGTCAAGGTTACTGCTGCTAATGTTATATTATCTGTGACAACCACACGCCAGGCAAGGTTACTGCTGCTAATGTTATATTATCTGAGACAACCACACGCCAGGCAAGGTTACTGCTGCTAATGTTATATTATCTGTGACAACCACACGCCAGGCAAGGTTACTGCTGCTAATGTTATATTATCTGTGACAACCACACGCCAGTCAAAGCTGTTGTTACGGATATTGTGCCTGAACACCTCTGAGGGAAATGGCCGAGGTTCAATTTGGACCTCGTACAATGAGTGTGGATTTTATATTCTCTCTCTAACACAATTTCATCTTACGCTTCCTCTAATGAAACCAACAATAGCAAATCAATCATAAACGCACCAGGAAAGTTTTTATCTACACCAGAGGTCGCGCGGACCAGGGTGCTAGGCTCGCATTGTACCAAATCGTCAATGACAGGGAGGTTTTACCATTCTCTCTTCACGTTAATGTGAGTACATTTCTTATAAAGTACCTCTCTCATCCTTCTATCTTATAGCGAGCCTTGACTCGAAATACCGAGGGTCATTTCCAACCGGGTGCAATTTGGTTAATTTTGATTGGATAGCTTTGCGATATTTTTGGCAACTGGTCCTGAAATTAAAAACACATTAAAAATATATTTCTAATCATAGAATCGAAATAAACTAAATGAAGATGTTTTGGTGTTGAGGGATTCAGTCCCCACACTTCACTGAGGGATTCAGTCCCCACCACTTTATTGAAGGATTCAGTTCTTAACTTTTCATTGAGGCATTCAGTCCTCACCACTTCATTGAGGGATTCAGTTCACTGCCGTACAAGAGACGGACCCAGTTCACAGACATATAAAAAAGGGATTCAGTTCACAACAATGCAAGAAAAGGGATTCAATAAACGAACGTGCTAGGTAGAGAGAAGATGTTCACAAATCGCATTCACGTTAATCCAAAGGTTTCATAAAATGATTAAAGTAGGGCTTGCACAGGCATCACGTGAGAACCTAGATGAAACAACTGACAAGCTAGATTATCCTGGAAGAACACAACCCTAGCACCAGTAACTGTAACGTGGTAATAATATATATATACGGACTTGAACCAGGACCCGCTAAGTTGGTTCTTTGATAACTTTGGGAAATATGTTCCAATGTTGTCCAACCTTTCTTGACGGACAGCAAGCTTCACTCGTGGGGAGGTTACTTGTAAACACGAGGTATATTGTTGGTTGATGATAGCACGAGGTATGTTGTTGGTTGATGATAGCACGAGGTATGTTGTTGGTTGATGATAGCACGAGGTATGTTGTTGGTTGATGATAGCATGAACTATTTCATAGTCTTTTTCCAACTCATTAAATGCCCCCGAGGGGACAATACATGTTCAGAATCTAGTTTAGCCCTGATATACCCTGATTTTGGTCGGAGGAACAGTAGAGAAAATTCAAACATATTTATTTGCCGCCAACAATGATAACATTCTACTTTGTTATTTGTGTTATTTTATAGATATTGATAATACTTATAAAAAGTGACAACTGTAGATAACATGACTTGATGTATGAATATATTAAAATTGTTCAAGTAATTTTAGTAACTAACCTCTACTGTATTTCCTACCAAAATCATACTATAGGGCTACTCCAGCACGTATTGCTGGAGGCGGTTTTCGATCCCGGACCTGTTCAGGACATCGAACAGCTCGGCAACTCAAAATGTCAAGGAGAACATGTGAAGACTCTCTCCGCTATTGTCTCGTGAACATACAGCACGCAGCTATCTCTCGCACGCATCCAACAACAAACTGAGACTCTGCTCTGTGATCAAATGATCACTCCTTACATCACTAGCTCATTTAATACTCGGACCAACAGAAAAAAAAATGGCTCCAGAAATTACATAATCTTGAAGCTGCTCCGTTTGACGAATGGTGTCAATGTTGACATTTGAACTGTTTGACCATGTTGGTCAAACTAATTGTATTTGTATATGTATAATTTTTTTATGGTGGTCATTCTAGCAAAGAAAAAACGGACAGTGGAATAATTGGGTATGGGTTGGTATTCTTGGCTCTGTGTCTATGAGACAAGGTTCGATGCTTGACCGGGTGCATGTTTATCATCCTTGATCAGGTAAATACTTGTTTACTTACTTCTCCTATTGTTTCTTCTGATAGACAGCAGACTGGCACTAAAGTGACAATATCATGGAGAGTTCATTGAGCACTTGGTGAAAGGTAACAGTTTCCACCACCCTCGTTGGGAATCGATCCTAAGACTCCTAATGTGCGTGGGGACGCTCTAATACCTAGGATAAAATGGAACAAACCCCAACGGACATATATAGTGTGTTACATATCCAAGTAACTTAGAGTACTCATGTACCATCATTTCAACTTCTTACTAACTAAACGTTTACCTTTGTTTTCCCAAGCTCAAACTACCCCCTTCCCCGTTAACTATCAGTAACACAAACATTACCCCTCAAAAGAACAGTTAGACTTGAAAATAATGAGAACAAGCCATGGAAATATCTCAAACATTATATTTTTACACAACTTCAGCAAACTTTATGTGCAGAAAATGTTAGAAGAAAAAAAAATCACTCTAATACTTCTGTCACAATCCTTACAATTAGATGATTGGCACAAGATACTTCCAACACAAACACCCCAATAAGATAGCTAGCACAAGATACTTCCAACACAAACACCCCAATAAGATAACTAACACAAGATACTTCCAACACAAACTCGCCAATAAGATAGCTAGCACAATATCCTTCCTGACACAAACTCGCCAATAAGATAACTAACACAAGATACTTCCGACACAAACTCTCCAATAAGATAACTAACACAATATCCTTCCGACACAAACTCGCCAATAAGATAACTAACACAAGATACTTCCGACACAAACTCTCCAATAAGATAACTAACACAATATCCTTCCGACACAAACTCGCCAATAAGATAACTAACACAAGATACTTCCGACACAAACTCTCCAATAAGATAGCTAGCACAATATCCTTCCGACACAAACTCGCCAATAAGATAACTAACACAAGATACTTCCAACACAATCACCCCAATAAGATAACTAACACAAGATACTTCCAACACAAACTCTCCAATAAGATAACTAACACAAGATACTTCCAACACAAACTCTTCAATAAGATAACTAACACAAGATACTTCCAACACAAACTCTTCAATAAGATAATGAACACACACACCATCGATCCTAATCACAGCTACAGGGGTTTGTATCTCTTGGTATCACGCCCAGTGGTGGTTCGTAGCTAAAATTAGAGGGGGTGCTGCTCCAGAAAATGTTTAGCCTTTGTTTATAAATTGTGTAAAAGAAAAAAAGTGTATAAAAAGAAAATTTATTCAGGAACTTGATAAAATCTTTAAAAAAAATCTTTTACTTAAATTAACTTAAATTGTTACAGTTCAAGCTTGATCTATTCATTTAAAAATGAAATCCATTCTTCTTGTTTTAATTTGCGCAAAAAGTCCACTAATTTTCTCCTTGATATCTGGATGACAATTGAGGAAATTTTTCTCCATTGAAAGTACTGCAAGCACATTTAGTCTTTCTGTTAAATAAAATAACTAAAAAATAATAATAAAATAAAATAGTTGGAAGCAGAATAATAATATAACTATACACTCTTCTACACTTTATCACATTTAAGAATATGGTACACGGTTGTTAAGCACAACAATGCTGAATAAAAAAATCTTCCTTCCACCCTCACACCAGAGCCGGCACTGCGAGAGCAACAGTGCTCTCTATACCTGTCAGTCCCACCTTCCTCCCCACTCCCATCCTATGTGCGCATGCGCACAGCATTTAAACACCACGTCGCTGGCACTGTGAAGCGCACAGTTTCAGATAAATATATTCGTATATTTTTCTTAAACTGGGGCATGGCTACTGAAGTACTGACATTTAGCTTAAGGAATATATATTGAACTACAAAAATAAAGAAAGAATTAAAGAAAAAAGTACTCATTATATTAAATGTTATCGATAATATTAAGTGGAAATAGGGGATGCTGCAGTTCCGCAGTGCCAATACACGAGCCGCCACTGATCATGCCGCTTGCTAAAGAGGAAGCTTGCAGTGAAAGATATTAAATTGGATGTTTTGACTGGAATGTAAAAACTAGGATGGTTGGGAATTACAATAGCACATATGATATCAACATCCTTCTCTGTTCGGCCGCCATCCAACTTATTCTTGGTGATTTTACTCACATATGAAGTCTTACAAACATGATCGACATACAAATGATCAGGTCTTTCTGACCATTCTCAACTAGCTCACGATGAACGGCTCTTTTCTGACCATTCTCAACTAGCTCACGATGATCGGCTCTTTTTTCCCGCTCACAATTAGCTCACGGGCGACTGCACAACATTCTCTAGAGATAGAGTGACTAGTGAGTAACATAATGTGGAAAAATAATATCCTTAGAGCTCACTTCGGTGGCCTCATGGTCTAAGACGCTACTCTCGCAGTAGACTAGACTGACAATAACGGGGGAGACCGAGGTTCTAATCTCAGTCGGGTGTAATAAGTTTTTTTATAAAATGGTTTTCCACTCTCCCTCCACGTAAATGTAAGTAGACTTCCTCTAAATAGAAACTTCTTAATCCTTAAAACCATTAGAGCAATTATTATATAGGAGTATAATCCTAACGGGTAGTAAGAAGCAGTGATAAAAAAAAATGCTTAGAGAAGCCAGCTGAACCAAACCTCGGTACTACTGGTCAGATAAGGCGTAGTAAACTCACAACATAGCTTGTCAGCTTTAAGAATGCGATTAGAAAGCTGAAAGCAGCTTAATTTCGGTAGACTACCATGAAAAAAAAACAAAAAAAATCCAATAATGCAGTCGTTGGTAAACTACTAATTTTAGACCCTGGAAAACATATTATTTTCGTCTAATGCAGTTTATGCTAATGAAGTGAAGAGGGACAAGGACAGAGATCGACATTAAATGTCAAGGAAGATCTGTACATGTAAATAGTTCCCAGTTGGTCATTGGCTGTGTCTTTGTAAGGTCGATGTAATTTGACATATCTTTACAGTTATAAATAGGAAACCCGCCTCGGTGGCGTAGTTGGCTAACGCGCTAGTCGTGTTGAGCCCGAATGCTGAGGACGGGGAGATCGAGGTTCGAATCTTGGTCGGGTGAACTGGGGGTGGCTTTTCCTAAATGGTTTTCCACTCTCCCTCCACGCAAATGTTGGTTCACTTCCTTTAATTAAACCTTCCCAATTCCTAATCCATTAGCGTAATTAGTACGTAAAGCGTATAACCCGAACGGGTAGTAAGACGCGGTGCTAAATATTATTATTATTATTAGGGTCTACTCTTGATTAGAGATTTCCAACAGTGCTCATTCCAAGCTGGGTACGATATAGAATTGATTTTGTTTACTTAGGTAAAATGTTGGGTGCCTATTGAGCTACAAAACAAACCTTTGGGATTACAGTACATAAACTCCTTGATTATTTGTAACACAACTAGTTGTGAGACTCGTTTCGGTGTCATGATCTAACGCGCTACTCTCGCAGTAGACTAGACTGCCAATGACGGGGATATCGAGGTTCATATCTTGGTCGGGTGTACTCAGAGTGGTTTTTTTTCCAAAATAAATGTCCACTCTCCCTCCATGCAAATACAGGTACACTTCCTATAAATATAACCTTCATAATCCCTAAAACCTTCATCATAATCATCATCATCATCATCAACTGTTTCCAGCCTGTGACCGGGTCAGTGTAGTAAAATGCCTCCATCTTCCTCTATTCTTCCACCGCTCTTCCTACTTTAATTTCTTCCATTCTTCTCCTCTCTCTTGAATTATTATTATTATTATTAGCACCGCGTCTTACTACCCATTCGGGTTATACGCACTTAAGCTAATGTGTAATGTTAGGGTGATTGTGAGATGAAATGAAGGACCTACAGTTTTAACGTGGAATCCGAACCACGGTGGAGGCCTGGCATTCCCCACATTCACAAGATGTCTTGTCAGAGGTGAAGGAAGGGTTTGGCAATCAGATAAATCTGTGCCGGGACCGAGGATTGAACCCCGGCCGCCAGCACAGAAGTCTAACACCTTACCCCTAGACCACCAGGTCACCTACCTCTCTCTTGAACACTTTCTGTTATCTAATCCTTCTCTTTCTCGGCCTCCCTTGCGGTATTTTTCCTACATACTTTATTTCCAACATTTTCTTGGGCACCCTCTTTTTTTCTCATCCTCCTTACACCTCTAAAACCATTAGCGTATAACCCGACCCGGACGGGTAGTAATACGGGGTGCTAAATAAACCTACCACGTGCGTACTTTCTATGAATCATGACTGGAACATTCCGTAACCAGACGAACAGTTCGACTTATGGACGTAGTAGATATGTTGGGCGCAAAACCCAAAAATGGCCAATGGAAGTATTTTTTGCTCGATCCTAGGAATGGACGTTTTAAAATGACCAAACCCTGAAGTTCTTATCAATTTCAGGCTTTGGCCGTCTCCAAACAACCAAACCTAAGATTGTGCAACTACCAAAACGACCAAAGTTGAAAATACAGTCGTTAGGCTAGGTTAGGTTAGGTTAGACTTCATAAAAACACATTTGGTTGGATAGTTTAAAATAAATTTGTAATTTCTGTCCGGTTCTGTCTCCATATCAATGAGATCCACTTGCTCTCTTGAATTCTCGTGGTTGCTCAAAATTGGGCGCGCGCCGCCTGCTCAGTCAGGCCGAGAAACGAACTAAAAGGTTGCTTCAAAAGGTTGTTTCAAGTTTTGTTCGTTTATTCATTGCACGATCCTAGCTAGGTTTGGTTGTTTGGAGACGGCCAAACTCCGAAATTGAATAGAACTTCGGGTTTTGGTCATTTTAAAATGTCCACTCCCAGGGTTGAGAATAGATCCGTCCATTGGCCGTTTTCGGGTTTTGCGCCCAACAGATACACTGCATGTAAACGTGGTTCCCCTTCTACACACGCACCTATTCATCTATTGTTAGTGCTCCTAGTTTTGCGTGATACGGCCATAATAAGCCCAATTCAAGGCCATATTATATAAACTCCCACATCATTATAAATATTCCATCGTGGGTGTTACATGGAGATGGACTTGTGGGAAATACAGCTCCCATCACGCATTCATAATTACTACCCGCCGCAAGGTCACGTCATGACTAGACCGGTTTAGAATAACGGTCATGATATCTGGCTTAAGTAAACATGAGGAGGAGTTGAATTTTTAAAAAAATGCACTAGTATTTTTCTAAAGAATGAATGGAAAGCCAATGTAATCTAACTTTACTTAGAGTGTGCATACACATAATCTATGTGTGTGTGTGTGTGTGTGTGTACTTTGAGTATGTCTGGCTGGGAATCGAACCCCGTGGATTCAGATAAATCTTCTGGAAACATAAATAATTGAAAAAATAAGTCAGCTGTGTCCCCGGTGTTAATTATCTTGAGTCAATCAAATGTCACTATCGTCACATTTGTGATTTCCAAGCGTCGCTATTTCCACTTGAAGGAATCAATCGTTTAGTAGTTCCAAGATGTTATTTTTAAGACGTATTAAAAGGCCTTACCACATCATAAAACGTATATTTTCAAAATTGCTCTTCAGCTTATAGCCCTTGTTAGGAGCAACTACAACAATGAGTGTTTAAGTTCAGCTAAGGGTCATTTGTGTCTTGGACCCCCCTTCAATTTATGGCCTTTGTTACTACCACGCTGTGTGTTAGCTAATTTTATAGAACAAATTCGATGAGTGAACAAACATGATTTAAAAAAAGAGACAAACGCATAAAGTGCTTTTTAAAGTTTACTTAAGAGTGCAGTTTCTGAATTTTAAACCAAAATTGAATAAATGTTTTCAATAATCAAAATACGGTATTGGAATTTTTCTAACTTTTAAGGCGTGCACTACTTCAATTAAATCAATGGTACATTACACCACAAAGATCTAAAAATTAAGAGATATACCTAAAACTCGAGTTATAAAGCCTCAAATTAAAAATATATATATTTGCTTATAGTTCGGAAACTAGTGGTTTGATAAAAAAAACATTTTTTTATTGTACAACTTTACAATGGAAAAATATTTTGTATCTCAAACTACGTTTGAGAAAATCAATTTTTTTCTTTCTTTGCCCTTTAGTAAACTACCAACCATTAATTTTAAGGTTAGACATCTAATTCGTAAATCTCTTTGGGTCAGTCAACCTTATGAAAACCCTAGATACCCACATACAGACAGATGGCATCACGTAAAACACTTTTTAGGGTTCGGTGATTCATGAAACGTCGATACCCACCAAAACATTGGATTCAATTTTATTGGCGATCACAATACTTAGTCTACCTAAGAAATTGCAAGAAAGTAAAAACAAATTACGTCAATTTTATTAATTTTGAAATTTATTTATTACACACCTTTGAAATATATTTCTATTAAACCACAAGAAAACAAAAACCTAGATCTAAAACATAAAAATACATTACTTTAAAAATAGTCAGAAAATTTATTTTAAGACAGTTTCTACATTTTGACAAAAACTACAGTAATTAATAGAATAATTCGAACTTCTTCAAATATAAAATATGATCACAATCAAAAACAATATTATGTCCAAATATGGCGTGTATAAAATTGCATTTATCTTGCATGGATCGTTATAATGATATTGTACTGGCAATACGAAAACTTTACGATAGATTTATTTTCTGGCAGAAACTTTGAGGAAAAAAATCTTTGTTCTTTATTCGATTGAGGTCATTTTCAGTAAATGTTAATATTGTAAAATAGTTATATTCAAAATAAGAATATTTTGTTTTCGGAATTTTCTGTTGGTTTTGTTTCAAGGGAAAATACCATTACTGCGCCTTTGAAAGTCCCACATGATTGGACAACAAGATTTGAGGGGGTGAGGCTGCTAAGATAAGTTGTATACTTGCACTCGAGACTTGGAGTTATGTTCAATCACATTATACCTTGCACTGGAGACTTCGAATAAATATATGTTCAATTCTAATTTACTACTTGCTTTAGAGACTCAAATTAAAGATATGTCCAATTTAAGTTGTATACTTTCCCTGGAGATTCAGAGTAAGTATATGTCCTTTAGATTCGTGTACTTGCAATGAAGATTCAGGGTAAAGATATTCAAGTTATAACTCGTCTTCGAACAGTTGTAATTTAAGATATGACCTACATTCAGCACCGTGTTTGAGTTATAAATGTAAACGACCAACATCTGATGGCATGAATACACTTATTATTAGCCATTTGTCGCAAACGTTTTAATATTATATTGATATCAATATTGAGAAAATTTTGGAATAGAATTTCCTTTTCATTTCTTCTTCTCTATTCCCAAAGTTAAAACTACATCGTCCAACATACTATTTTAGCTCGCCCTACTTGTGGAAGAAATTAAACCTGTCTCAACTGTTATGATCAACTTGTGTAAAGTATTGTGTATCCCCCCTAAGAGTCCATACTTGAACTAAACTATGTTTAGAGCGTGAAACAGAAACAGGTATTCATTATTGAATTTACCTTCACCGAGTGACATTCGAATAAGTAAATGGTTGCTATATTTTCTCTTTTAACTAAAGCTTTAAACAGGAAGAACATAATTTCAGGTGATTAATTAATATTAATGTAATGAGTTAATCATGATTTTTGATGTCTTGTTACTCGCAGACAATCAGTGTTTATAATTTTATATAAGGACTTTAACTTATTGTCTCAGTGTGCAAAGGTCTTGGTCAAATCCTCGTTATTTGCTCTGGTGTGAATCTTGTCTTCCACATACAGAGGAGTGATAGTGAATAATTGGCAAGTCAACTAGAATTAATATTTTATCAATTTGTTTTCATTCAACACAATCTAAAATTAAGATTTTATCTATTAATCTTCATACAACACGCTTGATTAAAATGGTCTTCCTATGTAAGAACTGTTCAAAATCTTTTACCAAACTTACCAACCTGGCACGTCATATACGTTTACAACACAGGGGGGAGGGGGGGCTTAAAAAGTGTGATGTGTGATGAGTGTGGACAAGTTTTTTGTCGGAGTGATAACTTACAGCGACATGTTTCCTCACATAATCGGGAGTTGAAGTCGTTTTGAGTGTGATAAATGTAGTAAAATATTGCCACGCTGGGATAATCTATTACGACACAGGCTAAAGACCTGTACTGCAACAGGACAACTTCACTGGAGAATGTTGCGGACGTTTCAAAGTCAAGATGGCAGGAATCTATTGATGTCGATGAATATTGTGAGCCCTGTAATTTTTCAGAATCTTTGAATGGTACAGTCGAAATCATCAAGATCTCTCCCTAGAAAGACTCACTATTTTAAGTCTTTATTAACGAAATGAAAAGGAAGTTGGAAGCAACTCTTACCCAACAACTTATTATTATTATTATTATTATTAGCACCGCGTCTTACTACCCGTTCGGGTTATACGCACTTACGCTAATGTGTAATGGTAGGGTTTGTGTAATGGTAGGGTGATTGTGAAATGAAATGAAGGACCTACAGTTTAACGTGGAATCCGAACCACGGTGGCGGCCTGGCATTCCACCCAACAACTTAGTGTAATTGGTAATCTAAAATGGTATACATCTGCCTGTGTAGAATACTCTCGTGTTGAAGGGGAGGGAGAAGAAACAATAACTCCTTACTTTCGCAGTAAGTGTATGGTCACTCTAAGTCCTGACGAATTAAAATCACAGATTGAGGATGCATGCATTTATATGATTGAAGCAGCTTCTTCTTTCCATCACAAAGGAAGCGGTTGGTCTGAGGATCGTGTGAAATACCTAGAGCTTAAACTAGCTAAATATGTTCCTTTAACTGCTTCCAGCTATATTCCATTACCAGAAGAGTTGAGAAATAAACATGCCTTAATTAATATAAGAAATTCTGACAGTAAATGTTTTCTTTGGTCTGTGCTAGCATTTCTATATCCAGCTGACAAGAACGCTTATCGAGTGAGTAAGTATATATCACTGGAAGGTAAACTAAATATGGATGGTATTGAATATCCTGTGCAAATACCACAAATAACTAAGTTTGAAAAACAAAATAATGTATCTATTAATGTGTACGGCTACCAAGGGGAAATATTCCCTTTAAAGATAACTAAGGTTAGTCGTGAAAATCACATGGATTTGTTGTTTCTTTCAAATGTGGATGGGGGACATTAAGAACTTGAGCAGATTTCTAAGCTCCTTGACCAGACACGATGGTGAATCATACTATCGCAAATATTGTTTGAATAGATTTTCTAAAGAAAATCTCAGGGATGAGCATAGTGAGCGGTGTTCTGATTTAGATGCTCAGAAGATACAGATGCCTGAGGAAGAGGATAAAATATTGAAATTGTTGACATATAAATATATGATAAAAATACCGTATGTGATCTATGCAGATTTTGAGTGTTTTAATATTAAAATATCAGGGTGTGTACCTAACCCTAATCACTCATCAACTACAAAAATGACGAAGCATGAGCCATCAGGATTTGCATATGTAATAGTTGATTCGGAAGGTAAATGTGTGAAACCCCCTGTTGTCTATAGTGGTGAAAATGTTGTGGATACCTTTCTTCATAAACTTGTTGAAGAAGAAACCATGGTCATTGAGATGAAGAAAAATGTTGTCCCTATGCGCATCACCCCTGAACAAGAAAATGAATTTATTTCGGCTAGTGTATGTAGTATCTGTGAGAAGGAGCTGGACCAAGACCGCGTCCGTGACCACTGTCATCTCAGTGGAGCTTATCGGGGTGCATCTCATAGTATGTGCAATATTCAGTTTCAATATACCAAGAGAATACCCGTCATTTTACACAATTAAAAAAATTATGACGCCCACATTATCATGCAGAAAATTGGGAAGTTTACAGATAGAAGAATATCATGTATTCCAAACAATATGGAGCAGTATATCTCATTCAGTCTTGGTTATTTACAATTTATTGACTCGTTCCAGTTTTTAAGCACATCTCTTGAAAAATTGGTTGAATGTTGGGAAAACTCAATTTAAAATACTCCATGAAAAAATCCATTTGATAAAGTAGATCTTCTGCTACGAAAAGGTGTGTTCCCCCTTACGACTACATGAATTGCATCAGTAAACTAAAAGATAGTCAATTACCACCAAAATCCGCATTCTATAATCAGATTCACCAAGAAAATATTTCAGAAAGTGACTATGCTCATGCAAAAACTGTGTGGGAAAACTTTGAAATTCATACCATGCAAGATCATCCAAATATATACGTTTTAATTGATGTCTTACTTTTAGCAGACCTCTTCAAATACTTTCGCTCTTACTATAGATTAGACTGTCAACATTTTTGCACAAGCCCTGGACTAGCATAGGCGGCATTTTTAAAGATGACCAAGGTTGAGTTGGAGCTACTAACTGACACTGAAATGCAATTATTCATTGAAAAAGGTATACGTGTTGGGGTGTCTATGATTTCTAATAGACATTCTGAAGAAAACAACCCTTATATGATGGATTTTAACCCTGAAAAGGAGGTGAAGTACATCACGTACTGGGATTGAAATAATTTATACGGGACTGTTATGTCTGATTGCCTTTATCAGAGTAATTTTAGGTGGTTGAACAAGACTGAAATAGCAGAGCTCAATATAATTTCAGTTGCTGATGATAGCCCTGTGGGCTATATGTTAGAAGTAGATCTAGTGTACCCGGAAGAAAGTGGCCCAACCTTGCAATGTAGAGGATCAATGTTATTCTTATGAGATAAAGTGATCCACCTCATTCAACGTTATGGGGGTAAATCGCCCAAAACTGTCATTTCAACTACTACTTGCAAGTCCCAAATAAAAGTCAAATTTGGCCAACAATGTATATAATGTGTAGATCACTGCTATAAGCCATCGTAAAAATACGACAGAAAAAAAAATAGCCTTGCTTGACTAACTTTATGTTGTGGATTAAAGAATAATTTAGTTATTTCAAAAATAAATTTCACACAAAAGACAAGACACTTGTTTCTAAGGAATCAACTAATCACTGATCTCAACCATTGGGAGCAAAAGACGATCAGGATCAACAATGAACATTCTTGGTGCAGGTTTTATGAAGAAAAGCTCTATTCTTCGCTCCCTCTCAGTTAACTGTTGCCAAATTTCCTTGATCTCAGTTATATCTGAAGGTGGTGTGCTGGGGTAAGAAGGAGATACTGGCAACCTCGACGAACCAGAGTTGTGAAACTTGTCTTATATTTGAAGGGAGATTGACCACACGAAAACAAGAGAATGACAACGCTGTTTCCCAATAGTCACCATGCAGTGATCTAGGAGATGATATCCAGTGTAGCAGTGATGATTTGACCGGTGGGGCTCTAGTTTTTGTGAATATTATACAGTTAAGTTAGTTTTTAATACATGCACTGATATAATTAGTCGGTAAATAAAGTGCATGGTTTAGTAAGTTTAAAAAGCGTATGTAAGAAAAAATGTATGATTATTTATATTCGTAAAAAGGGATTCCTGTACTACAAGTATTCACTGAAACCAGCTAGATTAGTAACTGGATATCTGAGTTTACCCCCCTAATCCCCTCCTAACGCCAGTGATGCGTTGGTTGTTGGCATAAGAGGGAGAAACGAAACAGAGAGAGAGAGAGAGAGAGAAGGCAAGTATGTTCTCTGTCCAAAATGTCACTTTTTGAAGATAAGGCAGGAACAAGGACTTAGGTACACATTTCTAAGGATATCGATATAAATTGAAGACCTTGAAAATAAAAACAAGGTAAATATCATAAATTAATTTTGCAAGATGCACAAAAGACACTTTATTGATAAAACATCGTGACATTAAAAAAACCCTACTAGGTGTTATTGAAATACATATAAAAACGAATCTAGAGCTTAGATAAATTGTAGAAAAACTGTTTTTTTAAAAAATATTTTCGTAGTATTTTTTTTAAACTCTACTTTGCGTTCTCAATCCTCTTAATTTCTATATTTTGGTCTTCACCTTGTTTTTGTTCTCAGGGCTTCACTTTCAAAGCAAAGCGTTATACCCTCCCTCTAAGCGAGACTAACTCGTAATATGGAATTAGTGAAATAAAACTCTTTCGCTCGGCTCAATAGGCTTGAGAAGGATGGAGGGGAAGTTATTTTACCCCACTCTAACTAAACACCTTCAAGTGATAAGATAATTATTTTATTGTTATAAGCATTGCATGTATTCTTGTAACGAATAATAATAGATCCAAGTGAGGACATCATCCACCGACAGATGCAAGTGTTAAAATGTAAAATAGTTTACTAACCACACGCTAGTTAATCATCAAGATTTTAACAATTCTCATCTCACGACTTTACATTGACGTCAGGTTGGTAATTTACATCGTCAGCTCAGAAAAGCGAGAAGTTAGTAAAAACCCTGTACGGCATAATCTGTAGACTTGCATATATAACTTGCAGCTCAAGAAACGACGTAGTAATTATAATAAACGCTGTGAGAACAGGTCAAGATCTTGGTGGAGAGGTTTTTGAGGTTATGGTCACTAGTCATAGTATAAGCACGTCTTAAGATAGACGTGCGTGGGCGTTACTTGGATGCATATGCAAGTTGCATATTAAATAAAGATATATCATTTTAACATTACCTGGACTAATTTAACCTAAACGTAACCTTGAGGCTCGTAGATGCAAAGCCACCATGGCCATATTTTGTACGCATGGCTTTCAGTTTTTATTGACACTTAAATCAAAATAATTTCGTGTCTGTGCACCAATTATTACTAGGCTATACATATGTATGCATTAATAGGCTAAGGAAGGTAGAATCTAGAAGAATGTACCCTCATTTATATTGAGAGACTGTGGGAAATAGTAATTTGAGTACATCCAGCCGATAGTGAAGCCTCGACCTCTCCATCCCCTGTAAAGCAGACTAAATGAGAGTGACGTTATATTCACATCTTGAGGGGTTAGGTGGGGGTCCGTAAATCGTGATTATCCAGAAAATATTCGTTGAGACGAAGCCAGGGTAAATGTATTATCCAGGAACTGAGTTTATATTATATTAACATTTGAAATGGGAGGCAATGGAAATAAGAAAGTGTTTCAGATAATGGATGATAATATATTGGTCGAGTGTGGGTCTGTCTACTGGTGAAGCTCTAATTTAGCTCTAATGATTTTCTTAATGGAGTCTTCATGCATCAGATAAGTTTGTTTACCAAGTGTTTGTTTCCAGTTATCACTCACACTAATAACATTTTACTAACGTTTGGGTTGTTTGTCTATTTGCAGGTGTGAGACCCTATTTAATAATAAATCAATAATTAATAAAATGATAAATAGGTACAATAATTTTATTAAATAAAATCGTATGTTTTGGAAAAATTTGGGGTGACACCTTAAGATTATATCAGCCCTTTAAAATAAAAATGGGAGGGCTAAGGTTACCTCATCCCCCCCTAATTGTGGAGTCCCTGATTCCAAGCACCTGGCTGACAATCTGTGGGGAAGTAAGAGCTATGTGCACGTTTAGAATATTAAATAGCAACATTTAAAGAACTATATATTTCATATGAACCGCTTCGGTGACCGCTTGGTCTAACGCGCGACTCTCGCAGTATACTAGACCACCTATGACGGGGAGATCGAGGTTTGACTCTCGGTCGGATGTACTTAGGGTGGTTTTCTACTCTCCAGTAAGGGTTATACGGATTGTCCAAGGATCTGTATGGATTGTCCAAGGGTTTTATGGATTGTCCAAGGAGCTGTATGGGTTGTCCAATGGCTGTATGGATTGTGCAAGAATCTGTATGGATTGTCCGAGGGCTGTATGGATGTCCAAGAATCTGTATGGCTTGGCCAAGGATCTGTATGGTATGGATTGTCCAAGGGTTGTATAGATTGTCCAAAGTCAGGCCAGGTTGTGGAAGGAGAAACATTAACATTTGTCCTAGTAGTAATCCTCCTAAAAATTAGTGAAGGTATCTTGTTTTATAGGTGTGTGTAACTTTCAATGTCTAGACAAACGTTCAGAACACGACTTAGATCTTGACTTAACCTAAAATAAAACAAAAAAGTACTTAGTATCCAAACTTACCAAGATGAATTTTATTAAAAAGGTTAAAACGGTAATTTTATTAATTTGATGAAACTTAGAATATTTTGACTTATTTTCTTTACTGCCAATGGAAACATTTTACTATTTATAAGCTTTAAAAACTTAATCTACTGGAGGAAGGGACTAGAAAGAGAGCAAAGAAGATATGCATAAACATTTGCCTGGAGAGAGGATGAAAATACTCTAGCTCTACCTGATTGTGGCACCCAATGACAGACAACCTGTTCCTGTCAAGTCGCGGTTAACACTTCACAAGGTGGGGGAGCCTGTTCCTGTCAAATCACTGTCAACACTTCACAAGGGGTGAGGGGAGCCTGTTCCTGTCAAGTCACGGTCAACACTTCACAAGGAGGGGAGCCTGTTTCTGTCAAGTCACTGTCAACACTTCACAAAGGGTGGAGCCTGTTTCTGTCAAGTCACTGTCAACACTTCACAAGGGGTGAGGGGTAGCCTGTTCCTGTTAAGTCACTGTCAAAACTTCACAAGGGGTGAGGGGAGCCTGTTCCTGTTAAGTCACTGTCAACACTTCACAAGGGATGAAGCCTGTTCCTGTTAAGTCACTGTCAATACTTCACAAGGGGTGAGGGGAGCCTGTTCCTGTTAAGTCACTGTCAACACTTCACACGGGGTGGAGCCTGTTTCTGTCAAGTCACTGTCAACACTTCTACAAGGGGTGAGGGGAGCCTGTTCCTGTTAAGTCACTGTCAACACTTCACAAGGGGTGGAGCCTGTTTCTGTCAAGTCACTGTCAACAAATCACAAGGGGTGAAGCCTGTTTTTGTCAAGTCACGGTCAACACTTCACGAGGGGGAGGTGGGGTACACATTGTCCATTAGGTAGCAACACCGTAACTACATTATAATATCGCTGTCGCTGAGTTATAACTGACTCTATTCTGTTAGTTTGTAAGTCTTGTTTAAACAGCCTTGTACTCAGAAGAGCTCGTTGTACCATCAACAGTAATGACTGCAGTTAACGATAGTCCATAGTTCGAACGTTCATGGGGGCTCGACTCCCGGTGAGGTAGTAACTGTTAACCAGAATTTATCTCTTCCAGGATTGATGAACTGTATCACTGGTATGAGCTATGAGCTGAGCCCTCCCGTCCACAGACCATGAGTTCATGTCCAGACAACACAGGTTAAGTTCATTCTACATGTTAGATGGAGTTAGTGGTCTGACGTACACGCTGATTCCCTTCTCTGGACTTGTGATATCAGTGAGTGGTAACCGAGCCACTGAGTCAAGGCCTCAAACCAGCAAATAGTTTGTCTGATCAGGTAAAGCTTACAAAGGTCCTGGGTTCGACACCGTACTACCATTACAATCATATGTGTGTCCAGGTTAACCTCTTTTCAGCTTGTACTGTGTTTATAGGTCAAGCTAGCCTGTAAGTTGTTCAATTATTACGTTACCCAGAAAGGCTATTAATGTGGGATTGAAGGGGATGCGAGAAAATGCCAGTTTTTATGGCAAAACTTTTGTTGCCCAAAATAAATCAAATATTGCTCCAGTAGAAACATAGGGTTTAACTTTCTTTAAGTGGTGACTTCCAACAGTTCTCTAATATCTGCCATGAGCACGGCGGCATTATCCGACAAACTTTTTAAATGAAGAGAAAAAGTTGTCATTACATTCCATGACAGATATTCAAGAAACGTTGATATCCCCGTGGGAAGAAAATTAAACTCTAAAAAAGCAGATGCAGTATTGTTCTGTTTACTTACCTAGAATTAGTTTATTCCACTGAGTGCTGTGATAAAGACGTGAACCCCCGACTAGGAATATAAAGATGTGGCCAGAGACTCCTCACCTCAGTTGATATCACTAAATCACTAATAGTCTCACCTTGCTCAACCTTTTAGTCGTTTATAGTCCTCTCTTAAGTTTTTGACCGAAAATGTCCGTTTAGTCACGAAAGTGCCATAAAAAACGTCTCAATAATGATCATTTTCAGCGACTGGCGGTTTCTTGATAGCATTCAAACCACGCCCGCAGTGATATCTGTGCGAAGGACGGAGGCTTGGAGGTCTTATGATCAGTTGAAAGCACCAATACTCTGGTCTGGGTTCACAGAACTAATAGAATGTTGTACAGTCATTGATATGACAATATTCATTATTTCTCTAGTTTTGTTATTTTTGGCGAACTAGCAATCAATACGGAAACTATTTACCTTCTCAGATTGAAACAAACATATTTTAAATACGTTATTTCAAGTTTGAATGTCTACTGTACCGACTATTCTATTAATAAGTAGATTAATTACGTTTTAAGTATTTTGTACGAACAGAAAGTGAGATTCTGGGCCAGTTTTCGGCATCTCAAAGTCAGCATTAAGTTTTTGAAGAGTTTAGAATCGATCACTATTTGATCTACAATAGATACAACAACCAAAAGTACTTATTTGTCTCGCACGTACAGGGACCTTGAACATAACTCAACTGTAGAGGTTGGCTTTTAAAGTAAAATAAACTTTTCCCCGATGAAAGATGTTTCCCCACAAACATCTCTTCTTAACCCGGTGAAAATAAATAAACAGTAGAGCGCGTGTTCTTCAAAAACTATTTCAACCTTAACACTGGCCGAAAGTGACCTAAGTCCACCTTTTGTAACTTATTGCGAAAGTGAAAGTTTACTGTCAGTTGAACTTGAAATTCTAAAAAAAGATTCCTTCACTTTGTAGTGTAACAATAAAGTTCCCCTTGAGGGGAGGGGGAAGCATAAGAGCTTCCGTCAAACTAAAATACATTGTTGATAAACCATGATCACAACATGTTTACATTTAATGTTGATCTTTATAAAAAAAAAACTAAAATAAATCGTTAAGTAAATATGTTAACGTGCCCAACTCAGGGGAAAGAAGTCATTAATTTTTGTAATAAAAAATGACGTCATAAAGACAATAAACAAGAGCTCATTAAAATTGTAATTTGTTATACATTTGATTGTTTTTTGTTATTGCCTATGTTTATCAACATCTTAAGAACGTAACACGAACAACGAACATAACAATGGAATGTGTACAATTCAATAGTTTTTATGGTACTTTAAGAAACAACTGTTTTAAAACCACGTTCCTTTTTTTCACCGTTCAAACGAACTGTCGATTAGGTTTTATAATAAACATGAAGTGTGTATGCCGGAATGTCAAACTATTGGTATGTCTTTCAACAACACCTCGTGTTGACATAGGTTCAAAGAACAAGAATTTTCCAAGGTCTGGTATAACAACTCACTCACTTTACCGACGAACGAATGTATCGACTAAAAGTTGTCTGTGCGACTGTATCGCCGAAACGCGCCGCGAGAATACAAAATCTCCTCGCGAAATATTGCTCCCACCCGCTCTTTCCCCCCTCGTTCACCTGCCAAGGTAGCGCGGTATCTTCACACGGAGCAAGTCACTGCTGACGTTCATTGGCGGACTAGCAGGAGCACGTGACTCGCCTGGTTTAGGAGTCGAACAATTGACCCTGACATTGGGAAGTTCCTCTTTACACACTATCATTGTTTATTGCTGAAGGTAACGTCTTCTTAGAGTTGTCTCGACGTACAAACAACCTTCTAGAAGATATAAGTCTAGACAAAATAGCCTTATATTCATCATACACTTGACACCATGACGTATGAATGAATATATGTCAATATAATTTGTTAAGTTTTGGGATTGTTCCGATACATTCCTCCTATAAATAAATGCCCTTCTCTTTAACAATAAGGTTCCATCTTACCGACAGTCAGGTCAGTGTTGGGTCAATATAATCTTAGCAACAGCACATACGGATCCCACCAAGCAGGCCCACCCCCAGCAGCGAGCTTGAAACACTCTCCCACCCTCGACACCCTCCCTTCACTCCCTCCGAATCACCGAGTTGTTCAGCCGAGGACACGGATGGGGACATGGCCATTGCCCCAAATCGTGCCATAGCCAGTGTCAAATATATGTTCCAAGGCCTGGGGCAAGGTGTGGTCTCTTCATGACCACAACTTAGAGATAGTGAGATAGTGCCTGGGTTCCATTGGTTAGGTCTGTGTCTAGGTTCGTTCTCCCTGATGTTAAGGTCAGGGTTGGCGTCGTGAACCTATCGTCTTAAACATTGTGGCCACCGACACAGGTTTTGAACGTATCATGAATATTACTCCCGGTCGATGATCAATTTCAAGGCATTAACCCGGGGTTCATTAGGATGGGCGTTGTCTGTAAGTCGTGTCTAATAATAAAACTGGAAAATAGCAGTTGGAAACTCAAGCAGACGATCAATAAATTGTCTCTTGTATATGTCTTGTCGAGTTTGCTAACAATCAAGCGACCTTGTAAGTCAAGATAATTCTTGGGAGCTGCTTGTTTTTCCCGGTCGGTCGACCTTGTTGATTGCGGTCTAGGGCTAGAATTGTGGTTCTAGGGGTGTCATGGAACTGGGACAGTGGCTCAGTCGTTTAGGGGACATAACTCGCTTCTGACAACTGCATCAGGATATACATGAACATTTGCTGGTAGAAATGTCGGATTATTGACTGACAGGGGAACCTCATGGATTAATGACTGACTGGGGAACCTCATGGATTATCTACTTACAGGGGAACCTGATGGATTATTGACTGACTGGGGAACCTCATGGATTATGTACTTACAGGAGAACCTCATTGAATATTAACTGACAGGGGAAACTCATGTATTATTAACTGACAAGGGAACCTAATGGATTAGTGACTTACATGATAACCTCATGGATTATTAACTGACAGGGGAACCTCATGGATTATTGACTGACTGGGGAACCTCATGGATTATAGACTTACAGGGGAACCTCATTGATTATTGACTGACCGGGGAACCTCATGGATTATTGACTGACTGAGGAACCTCATGGATTATTAACTGACAGGGGAAATCATGTATTTATTAACTGACAGGGGAACCTGATGGATTATGGACTGACAGAGGAAACTGATGGATTATGGACTGACAGAGGAAACTGATGGATTATGGACTGACAGAGGAAACTTATGTATTATTGACTGACTGGGGAAACTGATGGATTATGGACTGACAGAGGAAACTGATGGATTATTGACTGACAGAGGAAACTAATGGATTATAGACACACAGAGGAAACCCATGAGGTCTGGACTCACAGGAGAAACTGAAAGATTCGTAAAGGCTTAGGTTAGATCCATTTTTGAGTATTTAGTGTGCACTTACCCAGACCTAGAGCACTCAGACAGGATATTCTGGGTGTCTGGTGAAGTGTAAGAGGCTATCAGCTCTCAGGATTTGGGTTAAAACCTATCAATCCCCTATCACCCTGACCCGCCCAAATGGCAATACATATTGTTGATGTATGGTTCAATCTTCAGCTTGGACATACAAGTGAGGAGTTAAGAGTAAAATCTGGTTCTGACACATTTTCCTTAATTCAGTTTTCAATAATTGGCTCCCGGTACAACACGCCGTCATTGAATGTTCTCTCGTAATTTGGGCTTGGAATAATGAAAACTAGTGTAGCCTCTAATAGCTTATATTTCCTGTCTAATCAGTTTGTGTTCTAAGAAAATAAAGTAGATACGAGGAACCAATTACAAGCTTGATCATGCAACAGTCCTCCCTCTCTCTCTCTATCTCTTTTTATATTTATTAGTTTTTAAGAGATTCCAGGGATGTTGGGGGTATTAAGGGGATGAAGATATCAGGGGGTGATGGAGGTAGTGGAAAGGGGTTAGTGTCGTGGACTGGACCCTTGAAAACTAACCAACCACCTTCATTGTCACTTGTTCAAAGTGGCTAGTCCACTTCCGGCAGTCAACATCCACATATCTCGGCGGTGGGTACGCCAAGGTCAGCTATGTTCCAGTTCTCACATACTTGAACCTGTCAATATAAGGAAACAGGACGAGGAGGATTGAATGCACCAACATTCATCTCGAGAAAAGGTGGGAGCACGCATTATAGCCAACTTAGCCGGTCAGGGATCTAAACTACACCAACAATAGCAATCAATATTTAGTTACACTAATCCTCGAACAGATATTAATTAAATGTAAAATAAAAATAGACTAGAGCTAAACAACTTGAATTGTTTACATACTTACATACATACATACATACATACATTACATACACACATACATACATACATACATACATACATACATACATACATACTTACATACATACATACATACATACATACATACATACATGCATACATACATACATTAATACATTATATATATATATATATATATATAACTTATCACGTCGTTTCTTTATGGGGTAGACAAGAAACTTTGCATATAGCTCAAAAAACATATCTGCATTTAATCAATCCCCACTAACTTTCTCTGTGTGGAATGCCAGGCCTCCACCGTGGTTTCGGATCCCACGTTAAACTGTAGGTCCTCCATTTCATCTCACAATCACCCTACCATTACACATTAGCGTAAGTGCGTCGAGCCCGAATGAGTAGTAAGATGCAGTGCTAATTATAGCACTGACTTTCTCCACATTTCCATATCCTTGCATACTCCCTTCAAGACTTCAACAACATCCACACAGCGAGCCATACAGGCTCATTTATTCTTAAAACTCGTAATATTTCTCATTTCCACACATTCGTCTACAGCATTTAACCACGTATTACATGGCCTACTCCTTCCTCTGGATCCACACACTCTACCTTCATATACTTGCTTTTTCACTCAATCCACACTCATCCTCTCAAAATGCCCAAACCAACCGAAGATGCCTCTTTCACATTGACCTATTGGATTCCGTTTCAAACTACACTTCTTCAGGACCCATTCAGTACTGACTCTGTCCATACGAGTTTTTCCACATATCTTTCTAAGATATCCCATTCCAAACGCATTCACCCTGCTCTTGTGTTTCTCCTGACAAACCAACGGTTCATGTCCATACAACAATGTTGGCGTCAACACACTTTTATACACCGCCATATTTGCCTCACTTCATTATTTGCAACAGTCCACACCCATCCAACTACTCTCCGAGATGAATTCACCTGTCTGTACAATATTAGCGAATTTTTTTACAAAACTAAATATTCGTGTTTTTTTTCTCACTATTTGATTGAATGGCAGAAGAGAACAGTGCTACTAATTATTATTCAATTCTGAGTAGTATGATCTAGAACAGGGACGATGAAACTTTTCAAACCAGTGTGCCATAAAGACTAGCTGAATTTTGAAATAGTCTATTGTGCCACGTCTTATTTAAGTTTTGATTATTTAAAAATAAAAAATTTCTGAATATTATGAAATGTAATAATTATTTAAGAACTAAAATAAAATTATTGATAGTTTAATAATGCCCACATTTTAAATAAAGACAATTTATTAAATTGTCAACGTGAGTGTATTAGACAAAATTAATTTCATTAATATGTTAAGTTAAATCATTAATAACACCTTTTGCGTATAGCCCGAGCGGGTAGTAAGACGCGGTGCTAATAATAATGATAACACCTTTATTGAAAAAAAATACAATATTTAAATTTATATAGATGTCAAGTCAAAAACTTACATAGTATGAAACAGGTTGTATTTTGCTATTAAATATTTTAATGTTCTGTTCATAACTTTCATTTTTAACAGAACACAAGATGCACGAGCCAAGACTTTTTCTAGCCGTTGACTTCACAAAGTTCATTGAGATATGCATTATATTGAATGACATGGCTTAACTTCAAATATGATACCATGTTGAGAAATGTTTTATTCGAGGTTTATTTTTTTCATGGTGGTGTACCACCCAAACCCTATTCACGCGCCATAGAGTTGTCATTCCTGATCTAGATAGAACGGTCCCTATTGGCCGAGAGGAAACAAGTTCCATGCCAATCAGGATAATAACGCCACCATCAACCAACATATAAATATCAAGTTTGAACGAAATCCATCAAACCGGTTCAGCTGTAGCCCCAGGGACAGAAAGAGAAAATTGTAAAACTAACTTTTTTTATTTTACTTCGGGAGCATAGCCCAAGGTTAGCATTTTCAAGATTACAACCTTTTCTCTGCATTAAAAGATAAACATTAATTTCGTTATATTTCAACGGTTCTAATTTGTTTGCCTTTATTTTTTTTAACTCAAATATAGTTTTTAATGATATGATTTGGATCGCTCTAAAATAAATAAAAAATCATGGAGGAAGGTAATTTTTCTTTAAAGTAACATATGTAGAGTATCCTTTTATGATTCATCCATGAAGAAACACGCGCTTCTCAGAAATAACGTGAAAAGGATTACACCATTAAAATATATTTTTTATACCATTTTTCCTGTTAAAGGAACAACTCCGCAGTATTTGGCAAAGGACGCCAATTCCTTATACCAATAAGAAGCTAGCCTTCACAACACCTGTTGCCAGGACTCTTTCTATTAGTTAGTTTTTACACTGGTGACGAGGGGAGCAAAAGGCAAGGAGTATGTCATATATAAGCCGTTTGTGCGTATGGTTAAGGGCAGTCTAGAACAAGCAACGCAGCAGACTGTCTCTCGCAGTGGCAGTCTAACACAGAATACAATAATGTACGTTAATATCACAAGTGTGCATTGATATCAAGCATTTAATTGGAATATGTATCAGTAATTAACAGATGTCATTTGAATAAACCATGTGTGAAACAACAGCCATCAATAGTTCTCTTTCTTTCATTTATTAAATATACCGATTTAATTAGTGCTCGACCATGGAGCAATTAACAGCTAGTTAAACGGTATCTATTCCGTACAGTGATGATAGGCACTCGATCACGGAGCTATAGACAACCGAAATATTATCACAGCAATATTATATCAGGAACAAATCCGTAATGTTACAAGTTATTGTATTATTCTTTAAGCATATAATTCTATTCTTTTGCCTAAATCATTTTATTTTGAATTAAATTATATCCTACGCATATTGTTTATCCCTTGTATAACGCTAGCAGTCTTTATTTAGCATCCATTACTTTTCCAAGATGCGTAGAATGGTCTAGAAGATTTGTATGTAGAAGGCCATCGAAGATTCATATATGTAAAGTCCATTATTTAATCGCTCTCCTCCACGGGGCTGATTAAAAGAGAACTTTGGTTAATATTAAAACGTTCTTCCCTTCATGTGGGGTATTAATTCTAATATTACAATCTGGTGCCCAACGTGGGGCCAGACAAAAACCTTAGCTTTGATATTATAATTTTTGCTACCATTAAGCGAAGCATTATCTGTGTTTCTTTCATAACGTCATGATTGGCTCCTTCTGTGGGACAATAACGTCACAATTGCCACCCTACGTGTGGGAAATATTTGTAATACTACAATATCTTATTGTATTAAAGACTTGGTTGATATATTAAAGTAAGTTTGTAAACAGTGTTAGTTTATAATGAAATATGCTATCGGTTTTTAAAACCCTTCTCAGATTATTAAGAAACCTATTAGAGTGAAAAATAGAACACTTTCCACAGAAACGCGCCTTTAAAAAGAGATACAACAGTGGAATAGAAACGTAATTTTATGGAGATTTCAGACTTACCGGCGATGTTCGCTCTGCGCGACTTGACTTGAAAAATTTCAGCTGCGTGACATTTGCTTGGAAGATCAAATCAAATTACAAAACCAACCTACTAAATCAGTGCGCATGCACATAAAAAGCGAGATACTAGCAGACAACTGCATCTACTGCTATGAGAAGATTTTAAATAACTCGTTAAATAGAAAGCGTTTGTTTCTGTATAGTTTTGTTTGGATTTGTTTAGTGACACAATCCAATAAGCTGAAAACCTCTATTGTAATATCAGTCTTAATGATCTGTTCATCCCCTTTGCAATAAAATATGTCGTTAAGCATTTGTTTCTAATTTGTGTTGCAGAGCATCATGGGTTAATGTATGCTAGCGTGCGAATTTCTGCGCCCTTTAACCAGGTTCTGTAAACATGTAACTCAAGCCAGTAGAGTATTATGAGAGCAGACTTATCTCGTGCCTGCAGTGTGTCTGCAGACGTAGACGCAAGAGCTAATGTTGGTTACACCTTTTCTCCTAAACATATACCTTGGCCCCTATCATAAATACTCCCACACGACACAGCAAGGTCAATCAGTGGCGTGTATTACAAATCCACACAAGATAAAATTGCCTGCCTAGTTTAGTTTTTGCATAATATTTGAAATGCTTATTCATTCCATTTGTTTTTCTAATTCCCTTGTCAAATTATCATTAATTATGTATTTGTAAACAGTGTCACACACCACGGTGGAAATTCACCTAAAGTAAAACACACATTTAAACACATTAAACAAATTCGAACATTACATGATCAAAACGAAATAATATTTCAGTGGACTAAGTCAATATAGCTAAAGATTAATAAAACTGTCAATCAAGCACAAAATATCACTATAGCAAAACCTGTTGGTTTATTAAACACTTGCAGTATCTCGTTTTCTCCTGGTTAATGTACTCAGGTAAACCATCACTTACCAAGAAACATTGCACAGTAGCTCATTCTCTCATGGTTATTGTACCCAGTTAGACCAACACTCACGAAGAATGATCACACAATAGCTCATTCTCTCCTGGTTCTTGTACCTAAGGTGACCATTAATCACGAAGAATGACCACACAGTAGTTCATTCGCTCCTGGTTCTTGTACCTAGGTGGACCATCACTCACGAAGAATTACCGCACAGTAGCTTATTCCCTCCTGGTTCTTGTACCCAGGTAGACCATCACTCACGAGGAATGACCACAAAATAGCTCATTCCCTCCTGGTTCTTGTAGCCAGGTAGACCATCATTCATGAAGAATGACCATACAGTAGATCATTACCACCTAGTTCTGGTACCTAAGTAAACTATCACTCACGAAGAATGACCGCAGAGTATCTCATTCCCTCCTGGTTCTTGTACCCAGGTAGACCATCACTCACGAAGAATGATCACACAATAGCTCATTCCCTCATGGTTCTTGTACCTAGGTGGACTATCACTTACGAAGAATGAGCGCACAGTATCTCATTCACTCCTGGTTCTTGTACCTATGTGGACCATTACTCACAAAGAATGACCGCACAGTAGCTCATTCCCCCCTGGTTCTTGTACCCAGGTGGACCATCACTAACGAAGAATGACCACACATTAGCTCATTCCCTCCTGGTTCTTGTACCCAGGTAGACCATCACTCACGAAGAATGACAACACAGTAGCTCATTCCCTCCTGGTTATTGTACCCAGGTGGACCATCACTCACGAATAATGACCACAAAATAGCTCATTCCCTCCTGGTTCTTGTACCCAGGTAGACCATCACTCACGAAGAATGACCACACAGTAGCTCATTCCATCCTGGTTTTTGTACCCAGGTAGATCATCAATCACGAAGAATGACCACACAGTAGCTCACTATCTCCTGGTTTTTGTACCCAGGTAGATCATTAATGACGTGGACACCCGTCAAACGTTTCTCCAACTTGTTTGCCAGAACTCAAAATCCCTGCCAGTATCGCTTTCACCCGAGACTACCGTCTGTTCATGTCCAGACTGCAAAATGTCGACCCAGGCTTGTCCAATTATTGCAGTCATTAGATCGTGGCGTACCATCCCATGGTGCAGATGGTGCGACCGCACCAGGGCCCAGAGCTCTGGGGACCCATTAAGCAAGATTGATTTTTTTCCCCTTTTTTGCTATATGTGATATGCTCAATAAAAACTTATAACTAATTTTATGAGCAAGTATAACAAATATAGTAATTATTTAATCGCTTAAGAAAAGCCCCGTTTTTTCCTCATTTTCTCTTACTCGGCTCAAGATATAATAAAAAATATTAGCTTGGTGTGTTTTCATTGGAAAAGGTGAGAAGCGTGTTCCAAAATATCATGAACGAATCTTTTCTCGGGTTTACTGCAGCAAGCAATCGTTAGGCAGAAAGAGTTACAAACCTTATGGAAGATAATTTAAAAGACTGTCTTCTGGATCTTAATAAAATGGGTGGTCAACTTTATGATGGCGCAGCTGTTATAAATGAAACACATTGTGAAGTGCAAGCCAAATTTAAAAACCAAACATAAAGGTGCTACATATTATGTATGGTAATGTACAATATGCCACGCACAATATTAATTTAGTAATTAGCGACGCTATGTCAGAATCACTTGACGTCAACAATTATTTGATCTAGTAGAGGGTCTCATAATTTGTTCTTCAAATGGTGGTAAAAGATGGGAGTCTCTATACTCTTTCGCCACGTAAGTCAAGCTAGCCCACACAATTGACAATTTTTGTTGTTCGTTTGTTTGTGCTCTATTTGTGCTCATAAGTGCCCGAAAATTAACATCTGTGCTCTAATTTAGGCATCCCAGGGAATATTTAATGTGGTGGGCCAACTTGAGCTTTCCCTTTCCCTTTACGGTAAGCTGTAGAATACTTGAGTTCAATTTGGCCCACCACATTTTGAAAACATAAATATAATAAAATTCTGTTTGTACCATTCGTTTGTGCTTAGTTGGTGTTCTATATGTAAGATGAACATTCCTGTTCTAAAATTAGACCTTTAAGAGCACATTTAATGTGGCTGGCCAAGCTCAAATTTTCTACAGCTTACAGTAGAAAAAGTTTCAGTCACTTGAATCACCTGTACTCTTATCCATCTTGAAATCTACTGGCGACTGCGGCTAGTGTCGCCAGGTCTTACGGCCGTAGTTGAGCGACTCCAGCCGCAGTCGCAGGTGGCTGTCGCGGCTTGAACAACGTACCTTAGCGAATATAGTTTATAATACTATTATGGCACTAACATTTCATTTTGATGTTTATCTTTGAATTTTGAGTGTTGACTAATTTTATTGTTGCGCTATTAGGTGACTAATTGTTTTAAACAAAAGGTTTTGTAATATTGATAACATTTTTCTAGTAGATGTGTGATGATTGTACCATAAACTAAACAAGGATTTTGAGATTATAAGGTTGTAATATTATTTTTTTATAAGTCGTACTTTATAAAAATAAATTAAAATATAAAATTAAATGCTAATTTTAATTTTGTTGACCCAAGCGTATTTATCAAAGTTGGGAAATATTTTAAAATTCTTTTATATAATTGTATGCAAAATATATTAAATATGCTCAATACAGTTCCCACATGTGCTATCAATTAACTGTACGAGTATAAACTAAATTGTTGCATAAGCTTATATATATTTTTTTAAGTTCATTTTTACTAAACATTTCTTTTTTTAAGGGTCCATTAACAAACATTGCACCAGGGCCCCCGCTGTTGATGGTACGCCACTTGGACTTCATAATATTACCTACCCAAGTTATATCCGAGTAATACATGTTTTACTAACGGACATCATCTGACATCTTGTGCGAGCTGTGAGCTGTATATTCAGATACAGGTGGGATCGAGGACATTGGTATCGTGTGTGAGTTGTGAGCTGTATATTCAGATAGAGTTGGGATTGGAGACATGGCATAGCATCTTGTGCGAGCTGTGAGCTGTATACTCAGCTACATGTCAGATTGGAAACATGGCATCCTGTGTGAGTTGTGAGCTGTATATTCAGATAGAGTTGGGATTGGAGATGTGGCATCTTGTGTGAGTTGTGTAGCTGTATATTCAGATAGAGTTGGGATTGGAGATATGGCATCCTGTGTGAGTTGTGAGCTGTATATTCAGATAGAGTTGGGATTGGAGGTATGGCATCCTGTTGAGTTGTGAGCTGTATATTCAGATAGAGTTGGGATTGGGGACATTTACATCCTGTGTGAGTTGTGAGCTGTATATTCAGATACAGTTGGGATTGGGAACATTGGCATCCTGTTGTGAGCTGTCTACTCCTTGTATTGGGAACATTGACAGCTTGTGAGAACTATGAGTTGTCTACTCGAACTGTTTACCAAAGCTGCGAACCTGAGAGTAAATTTGTCCGGCTTCCATTAAACGTTTAATAGTTGAAGACTCAACAACCCACTGACCTATTTAAATGTAATAAAGTATACTCGTATAGATAGATATATTATGAAGGTTCTAGAAGTAGTGTTTGTTTATTTATTGTGCCAGCTATTGTCGAGCTATACCACTTTTTAGTGGAGGTCACGAGTTTCCTTACAATGCGAGATAACATTCTTCCCAGCATTGTTATTAGACAATTTTGTAACCATATTAAGATAGATAAGAACTGTATTTACTGATTGATTTTTTTTGCTTTAAAACTTGTAATAGTTCATAGTATTGTTTAGATTTTTGAGTGAGCTTATCATAATGATGGTTTTTTGGTGGATTTTTGTCATAAATCAATGATACTGGATGATTCCTTAGTTTCATAAGATATTTTATATAGGGAAAGTTAATTAACGGACTTAGAAATGTGTAAAGAGACAAAACTTACACTAGGCTATTGCTCACTTTACGTTACTATTATGAAAAATTAGAAAACAACTTTTACTACACGTTTACATAAACTCCAATACAGATAAACTTGTCCCTTTTACACTGTTATTTAAGGAGTGGTTTCCAATCCTCCATAAAAGCAAGTGCTTCGTCCCTACATTTTAGATTACTTCTTTGTTCGTTGATGACCTGGTGGTCTAGGGGTAAGGTTTCAGACTTCTGTGCTGGGGGTCCGGGATTCAATCCTCGGTCCCTTCACAGACTTATCTGATTACCAAACCCTTCCTTCACCTCTGACAAGACATCTTGTGAATGTTTGGAATACCAGGCCTCTACCATGGTTCGGATTCCAAGTTAAACTGTAGGTCCTCATTTCATCTCACAATCACCTTACCATTACACATTAGCGTAAGTGCGTATAACCCGAACGGGTAGTAATAAGGGGTGCTAATAAGAATAAGAAAAACACTTCTTTGTTTATATTACTTTTCTACACTGATACATTTTTGGTCCTAACGGTAATCGGACCTATGACCTTTAATTCGGTTGAGGGAAGCGCTAACGACCGAACTAATGTGTCAAGCTCTGATTAAAGTAAAGAACGGATTCCCAAATGTTGTTTATGAGTCTCTCTCACAGATTAAACAGGGACATATTTGAAAGAAGGATGAACCAATATTCTCTTGTTCTCTCTCACAGATTAAACAGGGACATATTAGGAAAGAAGGATGAACCAATGTCTCTTGTTCTCTCTCACAGATTAAACAGGGACATATTTGGAAAGAAGGATGAACCAATGTCTCTTGTTCTCTCTCACAGATTAAACAGGGACATATTTGGAAAGAAGGATGAACCAATATCTCTTGTTCTCTCTCACAGATTAAACAGGGACATATTTGAAAGAAGGATGAACCAATGTCTCTTGTTCTCTCTCACAGATTAAACAGGGACATATTTGAAAGAAGGATGAACCAATATCTCTTGTTCTCTTTTACCGGCAGACTAAACACGGTTATCACTTCAGAGACCATCATTCGATTCTCTGCAGGGTACTGGGGGCGTTTGTCCCCAATAATTCATGTCCCATCTGTATACATTTCTTGGTTACACTATGGTGTAGCTTATAAGATAGAGCCATAGTGTAATAAGTAAAGGTAAGACTGCCACCTTGCCTAGTGAACAAAGAATACGTATATTCGGTGAAGCCGGACATCTCAACAATTAAATGAATGGATTTTACCAAAATGAAATACGGTTTTTTGATCACAATTTCAAGAAATTGGGGGAAGTAATTTATTTTGTGTGTATATACGTGCAATAATTTAACTGAATTCAAACAGCGTAAACATTTTGTAAATACTTGAGAATTTTGAAAAATGGATGAACCCTGAAAGACAGACTACTATTCATGTTCACTCACTTGATTTTAAATTGAGAAACAAGAAAGAGGTGAGTGTAGTGGTGAGAGGGTGAAACAACAAAGAGGTGAGTGTGATGGTGAGTGGGTGAAACAACAAAGAGGTGAGTATAGTTATGAGATGGTGTAGTGTGATGGGACGGATGGTGCGCCAAAGCCAGTATTATAGCAGTTTTTATAGCAAACTTTCCCCCCAAAAATCAATCATATATTTCTCCAGAACAAAGAATGTTCTCCAAAGACTAATCTCAACAGTTGTTGAATATCTGTCAATGGTGTCCTGGAATTTGATGAGTAAACTCTTTCTTTTTGTTTGAAAAGTTTGTCATCAACTACCATTTTGCTCATGACAGATATTCAATAATTGTTGAGATTACTATTTGTCAACAATTACCACTATGCTCATGACAGATATTCAATAATTGTTTAGATTACTATTTGTCAACAATTACCACTATGCTCATGACAGATACTCAACAATTGTTGAGATTACTATTTGTCAACAATTACCACTATGCTCATGACAGATACTCAATAATTGTTGAGATTACTATTTGTCAACAATTACCACTATGCTCATGACAGATATTCAATAATTGTTGAGATTACTATTTGTCAAAAATTAAAGCCACTAATTGTACTGAAGCAATATTTTAGTTAATTTGCAGAAAAAGAATTATTTGCTGTGAAAACTGCCAACACTGATCTTTTCACGTGTCTCCTTCCATCCAGTGGTAAACCACCGATCTAGAGGACCTTGGTTCTATTCCGGTTGATCTACCCGAGGATGTTAACTATTTATTGAAAGCCATTAGGTATCCCAAAGTGGGGGTCATGGAGTTCTATATTAGGTTAGGTTAGTTAATAAAATATTTGTGTTTATAAAATGATCACCATTCTCTATAGACATATTCAGGCACAGTATAATATTATGATGTAGAATATCCACTGTTAAAAGAAGTAAAAACTATGACAGTCACTCTCACAGCTACCATGCTATACAGTTATGACAGTCACTCTCACAGCTACCATGTTGTACAGTTATGACAGTCACTCTCACAGTTACCATGTTGTACAGTTATGACAGTCACTCTCACAGCTACCATGTTATACAGTTATGACAGTCACTCTCACAGCTACCATGTTATACAGTTATGACAGTCACTCTCACAGCTACCATGCTATACAGTTATGACAGTCACTCTCACAGCTACCATGCTATACAGTTATGACAGTTACTCTCACAGTTACCATGCTATACAGTTATGACAGTCACTCTCACAGCTACCATGTTATACAGTTATGACAGTCACTCTCACAGCTACCATGCTATACAGTTATGACAGTCACTCTCACAGCTACCATGCTATACAGTTATGACAGTCACTCTCAGAGCTACCATGTTGTACAGTTTAGACAAGGTCACCACAACGTGAGGTCATAAGAGAGATGACCTTGTATTGTATAAGATGTTAGGTTGTTAGGTCAAGAACACATACCTACTTCCTTGCTCGGTCAGCTTACGGTGGACAGGCGGCTGTTCCAGGAGCACTCAGCTTATGTTTTTAAATAATTGTATTCTCATTTCATAATTTGCTGTGAGAGCAATGAAAAGTTGTGTTTTGTTTATTTATTCACTTATGATCGGTTTTTATGACTCCTGGATAAATATTAATCTGGCCGATAAATATTTTTATCTGGTTGATAAGTTAAAAATGCGCCTTATGATTGCCATAATATAGCTTTTATCTGCCAGATAAAATGTTTTTATACATCACATTTTTATCAGGAGGTTTAAGTACCTGATATCTGAAAGTTAAAATGGGCGTTGCCATGGTGACGTGTTGTTTTGCATGAGATTTCGCTGATAAGAATCTGTTTTTAGGTTAAAATCTTGGTTCACGTGTTTAGTAGGCGCAGGCTTGGGCTCTAACACTATATATAAAGTTAAAATAATCATACTTAGCACCGTGTCTTACTATACGTTCGTGTTGTACGCTTATAAAGTTCTAACATTTAAGTCGCACTTTTATAAAAACTGACAAGCTATTTGTAGAGTTTGTTATATAAGAACAAATTATTTAAAGTAAGTACAATAAATGAAACTTTGTAAACGTTGTACTGAACTATTGACCACATTTTGGCAGACACCGAAATTAATATACTTGCGAGACAACCTAACTTTTGCGCCCACGTGACGCCATCTGTTTACTCGCACTCGTTTAGCCGCCATTATTTAACAAAATGTTGAGCGTTGTAGCTACTAGCAAGGTTGTACGCATGCGCGCACCAGTAAAAACCGTACTAACCTTGCGTTTTATGCATAAAGATATTTATCCTACAGATAACTACCCGACAGATTAATTCAGTTCATAATACGCGTGAAATATTGAAGTGGCTGATAACCTTAATCTGATAGCTAACTTTAACCTCCCGATAGCAATATTCATCCGGTAGTTATAAGATCGGCACTTAGTTCTGTACCTTATCTTACTGATAAACCTCTCTTCAAAGTCACTCGAATGGCACTCCAGATTGAATTATTATTATTATTATTATTATTATTATTAGCACCGCGTCTTACTACCCGTTCGGGTTATACGCTCTTACGCTAATGTGTAATGGTAGGGTGATTATGAGATGAAATGAAGGACCTACAGTTTAACGTGGAATCCGAACCACGGTGGAGGCCTGGCATTCCCCACATTCACAAGATATCTTGTCAGAGGTGAAGGAAGGGTTTGGTAATCAGATAGATCTGTGCCGGGACCGAGGATTGAACCCCGGCCGCCAGCATAGAAGTCTGACACCTTACCTCTAGACCACCAGGTCACCATTCCAGATTGAAGCATTGTGCTCTCGTCGCAGAAGACAGTTCAACGAACTAATGGAATTAATGTATTATATTGCTTGCATGTAAACATGTGAGAAGGGAAATTTTCAATTAAAATTTCTGTAAAATAATTTCAACTGATTAAATGGAACTAATGGACTCGAGATATAGATATACCAAATGTCACCGTTTAGCTTAAGATTAATTTATTCTAAGGGTGTTAACACCAGAAACGTCACCAAACGAGCTTCGGTGACTACATGGTCTAACGCGCCACTCTCGCAATATACTAGACTGCCGATGACAGGGAGATCAGTGTTCGATCCCGGATGGGTGCACTGAGGACGGATTTTCTTAAATAACTTTCCACTCTCACCGGTGCAATTCCTCTAAATTCAACCTTCCTCATCCCTAACGTAGTAAGACGTAGTGCTAAAGGAATAGTTATAAAGAAACAAATGAATGCGAGCTTTTGTAGACCCATTATGTTCACTTCAATTTTTTTTATCATCATTAAGTTAATTAAAATAATTTTAAGGTTGGCCCGGCATTTGTCTCCCTCCCTCACCCTTAACCTCAATGCTCCCTAACTTACCCTCCTCCTCCCCTATCCCCATGTCCCCCTCTTACAACCCACTCGTCTATTAACACACTATATTTTGAAGTATAGTAGGTTCTAGGTGCCACCTCGACAATTCACTACTGCCGCAGAAAATTCTGAGGAAAATTTTCTGATTCAAAATTTCCCGGAAAAACGTAATCTCTTAATATCTTAAAAAAATATATAAAAAAAGAACCATTTGTGTTTAACATTACGAGATTAGTTCCAAGATTGGTCATGATCAATGTGAACCAAGATGCATCCAACACTATGGGAACATCTAGTCTTCAAACGTAATGGGCTGATTGTTAATGATTGTTAATGATTGTTAATGAAGGGTGAAGGTGGGAATCCAACACTAAAAGCCGCGAATAATAAACATCAAACTTTTTATTACGGTGATCCTCAGTGGCGTAGTTGGCTAACGCGCTTGTCGTGTTAAGCTCGACCGCTGAGGACGGGGAGATCGAGGTTCGAATCTCGGTCAGGTGACCTGGGGAGGGGGTTCCTAAATGGTTTTCCACTCTCTCTCCACGCAAATGCGGGGTCACTTCCTCTAATTCAACCTTCCCAATTCCTAATCGATTAGCATAGTTAGTACTTAAAGCGTATAACCCGAACGGGTAGTAAGACGTGGTGCTAAATAATAATAATAATAATAATATAACGGTGATGTTGAGCAAATGTGTTAGTTATAGGTAGAACTTCAACTTATCATCCTTGAGAAACTCTGTCCCCGCCCTATCAAGCCACCTTGACTGGACGGAGTTGGAGCGGGAGAAATATTGATGTAAATAAACAACGCACTAAACGCAGTAGACAAGAGGTCAGGTAGTTCAAAGGTTAGTACGCAGGGAGTCAAACCGGAACCAATAACTGAAAGTAAGTTATTTTTATGGAACCGGAATCGGGACAGGAACCCTAAAATCACTATTCTGAAGGACGGGAACTGGAATTGGAGCCGTTAATAATTTTAGGTTCATAAAGGTTCTTAAAGGTTCCTAGTTTTACAGAATTGTATTTAATTTTGACATGTCGCACACATTTTTTTTCTTCTTTCCTAAGCTTAGTTTAGTTTTGAAATGTTGTGTTTCCCCCTTTCTCAGTAAGTTCTTAAAGGGTTTGATATATTTGAGTTTACTACTTTGTTTGAAACCTCTTTTACAAGGTGATTAGAAACGAGCTAATGAGCCCTTAGAAGTGCACACTAATGAGTTTAGATTCCGGAGGGATGGCCGCCCGTAGGGAACTGCCAGTGACTGCAAATGCAGTCAGACCCTCCTCGGTGGCGTAGTTGGCTAACGCGCTGGTTTCTTGTTGAGCTCGACTGCTGAGGACGGGGAAATGAAGGTTCGAATCTTGGTTGGGTGAACTGGAGGTGGGTTTTCCTTAATGGTTTTCCACTCTCCCTCCACGCAAGTGTGTGTTCACTTACTTTAAAATTCAACCCCCCCAATTCCTAAACCATTAGATTAATTAGTACTTAAGCGTATAGCCCGAACGGGTAGTAAGACACGGTGCTAAATTAAAAAAAAATTCAATCAGTGAGATTTTAGACACCCCTCCCCCCCCATAGCTAAGAAATATTTAGGAGAGTTAAATATGTTAGTAAATAGTTGTTGCTGAAGTAATAAAATGCAATGACTATGAGAGCTGATTGTCTCGGAGAAAATCTGAGGGATTATTTCTTTCTTTAATTTTATTGGCTACATATTACATTTAATTTGGCACAGCATATGCTTGGATATCACTATTTTCAAATTTAAATATCAAAATTACAAGTGGGCATCGACAATTATTCACTGCTATCAATTTGGTAGCCGCAGTAACCGACATTTTTTTCTGTGGGCGGCCCTGTAGACATCAGATAGTACCACATTCCTTAGAAGTTGAAATACTGAAATTAAGAAAACGTCTATTTTGGACAAGCAGTCTATTGTACTTAGTACTTCTTGGAAGTGAGAACTGATAGTCTGGTGGTTGGTTGAACAGCGGGAAAAGGGAGATGGCGGGAGGCAAAATACCAACTTTAAATGATTTCACTCAAATTTAAATTAGGAAGTAGCTCAGTGAATATGCTCCTTGTGTATAGTACAGAGGTGCTTATTTTTGTTGTTAGAAGTGATTTTAACGTTTAAATATTATTATTGATGGGGTACGTTAAAGAAAATCCAGTTCGGAATTTTTTGGACTATGAGATATATCAAGATGCAAATTAGATGGGTGAACTTTTGTTATTTAAGTACGCTATAGTATTTTTTTTAAATATAGTAATACTTTGGATCCAGAATGTTATCTCCAAAGTGGTTTTCCACTTTCCTTCCACGCAAATGCGAATACACTTCCTCTAAATCTAAAAAATATAACCTTCCTCATTCATTAAAAAAAAATATTAGTACATACACGTAGCCCGACTGAATAAAAAACAACTGTGATAATTTTTTTTTTAGATTAAAGAACTGGAACCAGAACCGGAACACTATCAGGAACCGAAAAAAACTGGAACCTTTATTGTGATCTAACCGGAAACCGAACCGGAACCTTTAAAATGCTTGCTTAGAAAACAGGAATCGGACACAGACCCAATACAAATTTCATTTCTACTCCAAGTTAGTACGTCTATTGTGACTAATACAAATGTTCCAGGGTATATTGTGATGCTGAGTGCAGTATACACGGTCAATCAAGGCCTTAACACCCCCACACCTTGCTCATGTGATTGCTGAGTGCAGTATACACGGTCAATCAAGGCCCTCCTCCGCCCACACCTTGCTCATGTGATGCTGAGTGCAGTATACACGGACAATCAAGGCCCTACTACTCCCACACCTTGCTCATGTGATGCTGAGTGCAGTATACACGGACAATCAAGGCCCCCCTGTCCCCCCTCCAACAAGTACTTGTCAAGGATGCTTGTTGCACGTGCACGTAGAATGGACGTTTGTCCAAAATGTTCCCCAGTCACGTAGCTTGGTCGCGTGGTTAGAGAGGTCATTCATACATAGCATTATTACTATAGTTATATAACTCACCATGAACAAGGGAGGTCGTGGTTCGAATCTTTGATTGGTGTACTAAGTAATTTTTACCTAAACTTTTCTCCCTCTCTTTACACGTCAATGAGGGTAGACTTTATCTAATCAAGGTTCATAAGCTATCGTACCTAGCTTGCTAGTGATGTCAACATACCTGACACACTAGTGGACCAAATATTCACTCTTATTTATTTTGTGGGTGACAAGGAGGTCAAGGTTCGAATCTCGACCGGGTTTATTGAGGTGGTTTTTCCTGAATAATTTGCTCTTCTCCCTAAAGCTAATTCAGATATGTTTCTTCCCAAGCCCTACCCTCGTAATTTGTTTTTGCAGCTAGCCTGAAGGACGGTGGTTAAGATGCTAAGTACGGGTACGGGTTATTCTCGTGGCGACCTAATACTGGGCTAGCTGAGTGCCAACTGTAGCCCCACAGCTGGGCTTAGTTGAGTGCCAACTGTAGCCCCACAACTGGGCTAGTTGAGTGCCAACTGTAGCCCCACAACTGGGCTAGTTGAGTGCCAACTGTAGTCCCACAACTGGGCTAGTTGAGTGTCAACTGTAGCCCCACAGCTGGGCTAGTTGAGTGCCAACTGTAACCCCACAGCTGGGCTAGTTGAGTGGCAACTGTAGCCCCACAACTGGGCTAGTTGAGTGGCAACTGTAGCCCCACAACTGTGCTAGTTGAGTGTCAACTGTAACCCCACAGCTGGGCTAGTTGAGTGGCAACTGTAGCCCCACAACTGGGCTAGTTGAGTGTCAACTGTAACCCCACAGCTGGGCTAGTTGAGTGCCAACTGTAGCCCCACAACTGGGCTAGCTGACTGTTTTCTGCATTCCTTGATGGATGTGCGCATGTGCAGTGTAAGCCGGAAGTGATTGCTGATAGGACGGAACACATGCATTGTTATCAAACACCAGCCCGTGACGGAGAATACCGGCTCTCTGAATCATCATTGACATACATGACAAGGAGACACAGGCGTCAGTCTCGTATTGTCTGTGTTGCCTGTGACAAGGAACATCCAGATTCGTTCGATTTCTAGGCGAGAGTTCTGTGCTGTGTTTTCTTACAACCTTCTACTCTTCCACCTCGTAAATGATGCTACATTTCCTTTAAGATCTACCTTTATGATCCTTACTTGATAAATCCTTGATTGAAGACTAGAATCTGGATTCGAACATGGTTTGCCATGGCTTCTCAATTATGAACAAGTTAAGAATCCTGCGTGGACAATTTTGAATAAGTTTCAAATATAATTTATGATAAAAATAATAATTGTGTCCCAATTAGATTAATTATTAGGTGACAACATTGTTATTTTAAAACTAATTATATATGTTTGCCCATAAGGCTCCTATGATTTAGATAACTATATAAATAAGTTACATTTAATTTATTTTTTTACTTTCGTGAAACTTATAGGCTGATAATCAAGATATCATTTTTATTTGTTTTAAATAAAAATACAAATAAACCACATTTCTACTTTTTCCCTTAGTTAAGTAAAATATTAGACTTAAATAAGAAGGTGACCTGCTGGTCTAGGGGTAAGGTTTCGGACTTCTGTGCTGGCGGCCGGGGTTCAATCCTCGGTCCCGGCACAGATTTATCTGATTACCAAACCCTTCCTTCACCTCTGACAAGACGTGTATTAATAACAACTTGTGAATGTGTTCTCCATTTCATCTCACAATCACCCTACCATTACACATTAGCGTAAGTGCGTACAACCAGAATGGGTAGTAAGACGCGGTGCTAATAATAATAATAAAAATAATAATAATAATAATTTAAATAAGAAATTTTAGAGAATGTTTAACTCACAGTTTCCACGCTAGCTTTATATGACCTTGTAGTTAGTTTTTATAACTGGATGAATGTATGTTAGGTCTACATGCCATAATATATATCATATAGGAGAGACTGGGCCTAGTTGCAACAGGTGCACGTTGCAACAAACATTTTTTCTAGAAAAGTATTACGAAATAGAGCGTGCTACTACGATGTATTATTGTTCTAAAGTAGTCAGTTAAACGAAGCAGCATGTGTATTTTTTATTTGTAGTTTACAGTTGATTCTGTGTTTTTGTGTGTGCTCTATAAGTGTTCTATTGTTTTTTTGTTGGGTTGACATTTTTGTACGTATTCTAGACCATTTTCATCAAAGAACACATTCCTTTGGAATGTGTTTGATACTAGAGTTTATTTGTACAAAATAAATAATGACGTTATTTCATAATTCATATTAAAATAAACTCTTATGGGGCTATTTGTAACGATTGTTGCAATCCACCTCGCAGACGTGAGAATAGTTGAGCATTATTTGTATATATTAATCTTAAATAAAATAAATATGAGTATTAACAATTTACTGACATGGAATTAGAAATAACTACCTGCTAGCACAATATTAGTACTAAGAAAAAAAAATCGGGATAAATAAATAAAGCAAAAATGCGTTTGTCATTTATATGAATGTATTTTTGTTCTGTTGTTTATAAAAGCCATAGATAATATATTTTAAAACCAATACATAGTATGTTTTAATATCAACACATACCGTAGGCTCTATTTTCCTAAAACTGACTCTCTTTCGGTGTCTTACGTAACCAACAGCTTAAAACTGCTTTAGCACGCGTTGCAATTAAAAGAAGCATACATATTTTAGCTTGTTTTAATCTCAGACACCCCCCAAAAAATCCGAATTAGAAGGAAATAAAATTACAAGAATAAAAACTAAAATTTAAAATACTTTCAACTAATTCGCAAAAGAATAGAATGTCAATGAAGAATAAAATAAAACCCATGAAGAGGAATATAGTTTTTGAAGATGGCTCAACAGATTATGGTCAAACTATCGTTTGTTCTGCAATAAGGAATACGGTGAGGGACCTAAAGATTGGGTGTAGATCAATTGGCTGGGAGCCACTTCGGTGGCCTTATGGTGTAAGGCGCTATTATTGCAATAGACTGGACTGCCGATGACGGGGAGATTGAAGTTCGAATCTCGGTCGGGTGTACTGAGGATGGTTTAAAAAAAAAATCCACCCTTCCTCCACGTAAATGTGGGCACACTTCCTCTAAATATAGCCTTCCTGATCCCTAAAACCATTAGCTAACTAGTACGCGTATAACCTGAACGGGTAGTAAGACGTGGTGCTAATTTTTTTTTTTCAAAACTAAGCTGGGTACAAATAGATACGTTTCACATTCATCAACTGTGTCTCTAATTAGTATGATGAATTTGACGATTTTAAGCAACTGTTGCAACATACATCTAATGGTGTTACTTTAGTATTATTGTATTAATATTTTCCCTTGGATTTGAAGTTGATGTTTCTCCAAGAATTTCCCCTTGGGTTTGAAGTTGTTGTTTCTCCAAGAATTTTCCCTTGGGTTTTAAGTAGATGTTTCTCCAAGAATTTCCCCTTGGGTTTTAAGTAGATGTTTCTCCAAGAATTTCCCCTTGGGTTGAAGTTGGTGTTTCTCCAAGAATTTACCCTTGGGTTTGAAGTTGATGTCTCTCCTAGAATTTCCCCCCCTAGGTTTGAAGTTGATGTATCTCCTAGAATTTCCCTCTGGGTTTGAAGTTGACGTCTCTCCAAGAATTTCCTTTTGGGTTTGAAGTTGATGTTTATCCAAGAATTTCCCCTTGGGTTTTAAGTAGATGTTTCTCCAAGAATTTCCCCTTGGGTTTGAAGTCGATGTTTCTCCAAGAATTTCCCCTTGGGTTTGAAGTCGATTTTCCTCCAAGAATTTCTCCTTGGATTTGAAGTTGATGTTTCTCCAAGAATTTCCCCTTGGGTTTGAAGTCGATGTTTATCCAGGAATTTCCCCTTGGGTTTGAAGTTGATGTTTCTCCAAGAATTTTCACTTGTGTTTTAAGTAGATGTTTCTCCAAGAATTTCCCCTTGGGTTTGAAGTTGATGTTTCTTCAAGAATTTCCCCCTGGGTTTGAAATTGATGTTCATCCTATGATTTCTTCTAGGATTTGAAGTTATATTAAGGCGGGGATAGAAAAGACCACTGTTTTTGCAGTTTTTAAAGAAAAACTTTTTTTTGTTCAAAATAAATCAAATATTGCTCCAGCAGAAACATAGTGTTTAACTTTCTTCACATTGTTATATCAACAGTTGTTGAATATCTGTCATGAGCATAGCAGCATCAGATGAGAATTTTTTAAATTAAGAGAAAAATTTGTCCAGGACACCTTTGTGAAGAAAATTAAACTCTATGTTTATACTGATGCAATGTTTGATTTATTTTGAA
>CABFVZ010001697.1:24313-75664 GCA_902151445.1 Timema monikensis | reverse complement strand
TTTTTTCTTTCAGATGTTCACATTTCAGGTTACCCTGATTGCAAATATATGCTCAGAATTGTCGTGATAATTCGCGAAATCGGCGTTTTAGCGCGATATTCGCGATTTTAAACGATGTCCGTGATAATCGCGATTTAGTCGCGATTTTCGGCATTCGCGCTAATATTTTGTCTTTGTGACTTGTACATACTTTTCCCGGACCAGCTGCCGCTAAATCTTACTTTTTTAATAAGTTGACAGCACATTTTTTTGCGGACTAGCATTTTTTTACCGTTTTGTCCAAACAAAATGTAATTTTTGGTTTTCACTTCAATATGTTTAGTTTACCTGTTTCAAACATTGTCCTGGAAGTCTAGTTTTAACCCAACAAAGTCACCTAAATAACGAAAGTTTGGTAAAAACAACTTTTTTTTAACGCTTTTGTCTTAATTCGATAATTTCGTCGCAAAAATAGGATTTTTGTAATTCACCGCTTATTCACCACTTTTGGGAAACTTAAAAACGAAATTGGGCTTTTTTATTCACCATAAAAGCAGGGCTCTGGTAATATTATAGATTAAAATTGGAAATAATCATTTGATCCGGCACCTTAGTTCAGTCGTTAGCACGTTTGTCTTCTGAGCTAAGGGTCCCGTGCTCGATTCCTAGCATAGCCGAAAAATTGACACACCTGATATATATTATGTAACCATAGTTAATATTAATCATAGTTTAGTATTGTCCCAAAGGATTATCGTCTGTATATTTTGATCAAACTCAGACCATACACATGAAAACCCCTTGGGACAATACTAATCTGTGATTAATTAACTTACCATTTCACAAATTTCATCAGGGTCTAGTTTGTGAAGGTGTTTGCAATAATCAATTTCGAGAGAGTTCTTTGATCTCTGTATAAAATATTCGGACATTATTAATATCTGTTGATTTTGTTTAACTTTTCAAGACAGAAAATGCCCACACCTACTCTAGTGCATGATACGATTTGTTCAAGGTCAGTGCGAATACAATGACCTCAATCTCCCACTTCGTCCAGAGCTACTACTCTGGTTAATGTCCCACCGGGTGTTTCATAAGCTTCTACCTGGACAAACACAGCAGCTCCATACAGAGGTAATTTGTTTATTTATTCCTGTAACCGTTCAATATTCAGATTATTTAGGTTATTCAAAGCTTCCTGGATAAAAAAATATGCCCAGATAACCACGTCTATATCCAAGATATAAAATGAGACCAAATTGTATAAAAAAAAATTGAATTGATTTTAACATAGGAATACGAGTCTAAGAGTTATGTGTATGTACAGTAGCCTCATGGCTTCTTTGGTGCTGACTGACAGATCACAGAAGACTTTTGACAGTCAACATTTAGGTATATACCTAAATTTTGACTGTCAAAAGTGACAGCTGCTAAACGCATGTTTTTGCATATCATTTGGTTCAGCGCAGGGATACATAATTTGGTCTGGTAACTTTTCAAAGCCTTCAGCTGTCATTTAGCACCAAATAAGTCATGGGGCTAGTGTATAGATGGAAGAGGGTAAGTGCCAATAGGAGGGAGACAAGCTGTATAGCAGAGTAACTTGAGATGTATTTCGCAAAACGAAACAAAAAAATTTGGTAACGGGGTCAAATCGTTAATTCTATTTTATGTCCACACGTCTTAACACAAATGGAAATATGCAAGGATGAACGTGGAAAGAATATGGGAAACCACATTGGAAACATTTGGAAATCCACCTTCCTACCACCGATGTTTCAGTATATTGCGAGCTGGACACCTTAGACCCGTGACCAGTGTTAATATACAGCACAGTCCCTGATTGGTCAATCTATATCGTGACTCTGATTGGTTGGTATTCAGTGAACATTAACTCCCCTATCACAGTTTGAGCTACCTCCTCATACACCAGCGAGTATTATCTCCCCTCCATCACAGTTTGAACAGAGACTACCTCCTCATACATTAGCGAGTATTATCTCCCCTCCATCACAGTTTGAACAGAGACTACCTCCTCATACATCAGCGAGTATTATCTCCCCTCCATCACAGTTTGAACAGAGACTACCTCCTCATACACCTGTAAATATTATCTCCCCTCCATCACAGTTTGAACAGAGACGATCCCCTCATACACCAGTGAGTATTATCTCCCCTCCATCACAGTTTGAACAGAGACTTATCCCCTCATACATCAGCGAGTATTATCTCCCCTCCATCACAGTTTGAACAGAGACTACCTCCTCATACACTTGTAAATATTATCTCCCCTCCATCAAGGTTTGAACAGGGACTACCTCCTCATACACCAGCGAGTATTATCTCCCCTCCATCACAGTTTGAACAGAGACTATCCCCTCATACATCAGCGATTATTATCTCCCCTCCATCACAGTTTGAACAGAGACTACCTCCTCATACACTTGTAAATATTATCTCCCCTCCATCAAGGTTTGAACAGGGACTACCTCCTCATACACCAGCGAGTATTATCTCCCCTCCATCACAGTTTGAACAGAGACTACCTCCTCATACACCAGCGAGTATTATGTCCCCTCCATCACAGTTTGAACAGAGACTACCTCCTCATACACCTGTAAATATTATCTCCCCTCCATCACAGTTTGAACAGAGACTACCTCCTCATACACCAGCGAGTATTATCTCCCCTCCATCACAGTTTGAATAGAGACTACCTCCTCATACATCTTAAAAGACTTCACGTACGACTATTCATGGCACGCACACATTTCTCTGAGCTAGTTCCACGAATTAGTAAAAGATGCAGGCGTTAGTTATGGAATACAATCGACACATTAAGAGCGGAAATAACTGGTTATCGTGGTCTAGTGACGCAGAATACAGGTCTGAAGACATTGGGTCTTAACCTGTCGGTAATTACTGTCAGTAGTTTGTTCTATTTACTCCCCGTACATACATTTCAGTTATATTATTCATAACAGTGTATCTACAAATAAGAGCAAACGAGGTACCCAATGTAATAATTTCAACATTTTTTATTTTGACACTACTTTTTAAAAATAGATTTGAACATGGCGGTGACTAATATACTGTGCCACTACGCACGCAATTATTTGATTTGCGAATTGATAGCCATTTGACATTATTATTTTGTTTGCTATGAGCTACTATTTCAAGTTATGGCTTGTTAATATGTTTTTTTTTTATATCTCGTATGTAGGCATATGCCCCTTACCGTTGCGTGGAATGTACGTATATTCTCCTTCCAGAAATATTCCATCATGTAAATCTTGGGCTGTGATCGATGAATGTATTAGAGACGTTTTCATCTCTTTGTTCAGAGGCAGAGGTGTAAAGTATAAATTGCGTTCCTCATTTTATTGGGATAGTCCTACCTACCTATACCTAGTTACATAAATTTTACCTCAAAAACGATATTTTCTCATAGGAGTTAATGTTTAGTCCAATTTTCATATAAAGGACCTTTTAGAAAATATAAACTGTTTTGCGGTCAACATTGATAACATTTTACTATATTGTTGGGGTGACCTGGTGGTCTAGGGGTAAGGTGTCAGACTTCTATGCTGGCGGCCGGGGTTCAATCCTCGGTCCCGGCAAAGATTTATCTGATTACCAAACCCTTCCTTCACCTCTGACAAGACATCTTGTGAATGTGAGGAATGCCAGGTCTCCACCGTGGTTCGGATTCCACGTTAAACTGTAGGTCCTTCATTTCATCTCACAATCACCCTACCATTACACATCAGCGTAAGTGCGTATAAACCGAACGGGTAGTAAGACGCGGTGCTAATAATAATAATACTATATTGTTATTGTTATAGAGGTGTTGATATTATATATCCAGAGTAACAACAGTGGCAGATCCCATGCCTTGACGTATGAATACTTGAAAGAGGATCTAGTAGACTTTCTGTCAAATAAGACCCTTCCTATGTACATTGGACTGTAATAAATTGTTAACACATAGTTACCAAACTAATATACTAATTGTATTTTGAACATTCTGTTTTAGCATTTAATAGTATAATACATTCGGTCCATTAATTAAAAACCAAAACAAGTGAATGCTATCTAATATCATGTCGTTCTTGTTTGAGGAGAGGATGTTAACTATTATCACTCACTTTGCCTCCAAGACCCTCAAGGAGACAGAACAGGAGTCTCGAGGAGACATAACCAGAGTCGCAAGGAGATATAACCAGAGTCACAAGGAAACAGAACAAGAGTCACAAGGAGATATAACCAGAGTCACAAGATAACCAGAGTCCCAAGGAGATATAACAAGAGTCACAAGGAGATATAACCAGAGTCGCAAGGAGACAGAACAAGAGTCACAAGGAGTTATAACCAGAGTCACAAGATAACCAGAGTCATAAGGAGACTCACTTAACTCGCTATCAATGTTTAGAACTAGACATGTTAACTATTGTATTTGTAGTGCAAGGAACGATGGTGCTAATATGACGTCATGTTAACTTTCGCCAAGTCGGTTGTGTTGGGTGTGTCCGAGTCCTTGTTGCTCAGGAAACAATGCCTATGTCAATGTTCCGAGCTGTATCGAAAGTTAAAACTGGTTGTTGATACAAGTGGTACACGTTTATAGGCGAGTGATGACCAAAGAGCTGAGAAATGGAAATACAATTTATTTTGGTTTCAGAAAAACCAAATGTAGGACATAGTTTTGTTTTATTACTAAGATGATACCAGGCCACACAGATTCCTTATCTCAAACGGTAACTCATCTGACTACTTGAATAAGGACCTTGGGTTCAAAACAAAAAAAACTACAGCAATGGTGAAATTTGAAATTTTTCCTTCCACGATAATAAACTGACGGCTGGGAGTTGGAATTAAGTTAGTTTGTGAGTCGTGTGCCGATATAATCAGTGCACGTTGTAGTCCTGGAGCTGAACAGAATCTCATGGTATAATTTTGATATTACAATTACTAGTTTGTAAGTCGTGTGATTATTAAACACTATTCACAAAGTGCATTTAAAATGCCAAAATAAAATTGAAATTTTCTTTAAAAAATCTTTATCTTATACCATATTCTTAGATTGCAGCCAAAACCGTGCACGCAGTCTTAGAGCTATTTCCTGTAGTGGTGGCCGAGCGGTACCGGGTGTTTGACTCTAGTGTAATTATTATTATTATTATTATTAGCACCGCGTCTTACTACCCATTTGGGTTGTACGCATCTAGTGTAATTAGTTAACGTTTAGGAGATGATGGGTTTCGAATGTATAACGGGGAGATTTCTTATCCCCTTTACAAGATTATGAAAGTGCATTTCTTCTCAATTACTCTCCTCATTGACTAACCATGCTGCTAACCATCCTTAACGATATGAGAAGGAGATTTTAGAGTAAATACACCCGCATTAGAACGAGAGGAGGGGAGAGCCCCAGTGAGAAGTCACTCGTGAGAAACTACTTGTTCAATCGGCCGAGATTACATTTCGAGTAGTTCCGGTTCCTGGTGCATGCCGGGTACGACATGGCGACTGTTCAAAGCACCAGGAAATGTTCTAAATGGTGATTTCACAATATTTGTCCATTAATCAGTAAACAACGAGCTTGACCTTCAGCGATGATAAGTTGTGCAAACAGACAGTGTGTTTGGCCATCTTCCTGTCTCGGTACAGTCACACCCGTCCCGGGTTCGATCCCACCCCGGTACAGACAACGTAACACACAGCCTGATACACTTGTGTGCGCTCCCCGGGCGGAACCTCTCCGGCAAGAAGTGGCCTACATCAACTCCGGCACAATTAGCCCACATTACAAGGAGTTGCGTTGCACAAGCCTCTCATGTGACTACTGAGCATGCGCACACCTGTGTGACAAACCACTCACAGGAGAAATTAAAACTATTTCTTCATCAGCAAACTGATCGATATAGCGGACATTTTTGATAACAAAAATACCTCGCCATTATAAATAGAGTTGTATTTGGATTAAGGAAGCTCGAGACTTTAAATCTAAATATTTTATTATTATTTAGCGTATTACTACCCGTTCAGGTTATACGCTTTAAGTACTAATTACGCTAATAGATTAGGAATTGGGAAGGTACAATTAGAGGAAGTGAACCCGCATTGGCGTCGAGGGAGAGTGGAAAACCATTTAAGAAAAAAAACCTCCAGTTCACCAGACCGAGATTCTAACCTTGATCTCCCCGTTCTCAGCAGTTGAGTTCAACACGACTAGCGCGTTAGCTAACTACGCCACCGAGGCGGTAAAATCTAAATATAAAATTAGATAAAAACAAAAGGGAACAGACTTTGTAAGAAATATGTCAATAGACAGGCCCAAACTCTTAATGTCACAACTTTCTGTCAAGGTGGAAACAGTTTGTGTGAAGCCTCAACTGATTATTTAATTACATTTTCTCATGACCTCAAGGAGAGAGGAATTATTGTAATCGTATTTTTTTTAACGAGATTTTGGTAGAAGTCGATCTTTGAACAGAAAAAAGTAGTTTTTGCGATGCAGTCTGTCCAGCTATCTGTTAAACATGTTGCCTGCTTGGAGATTTCGAGGCTATATTGCGAAGCGGGTTGCATCTTAACTTGACGCAATTAAACAATCGAAGCACTATCACACTTAGACACCAATGTGCGAAATAGAAAGAGAGGGAAGGAAATGAGCCGTTCACCCTGTGAGGTCTCTTGTTTATCCACTTATAACACTTCCCCTCTTCCTCTGACGAGCTTACACAGTCCCTATACTATTTGTGCCTTGAAAATATTGACCAGATAGACATAATTATGTCACCACGGAATATTTTAATTTACACCCTGGCAGGAAGATTTCACAGGACATTTTCATAACCAAGACAAATAGCCTAGTTTGTGGATGATTTATAGAAAAAATATGTTTAAAAAACCATTCAAGATAAAAATAAGGATTTTGTGACACTGCAGGAATATTTTTTAGAATTATTTAAGAAATTATGGTTTTTGTTTAAACATTATATCTTTAAAACTTGCAGAATAAAACGTTAATTCATTAACATGGGGAATCCTATATTGACCGACAGTGACGTCACAGGTAGGCAACGTTCTTTACCGGCCTAGAACCAAAACCATTTTACCAATAAGGTTGGTATCTATGGTTTTACTAAGGTTATATATACCCAGAGGTTTTTATTTCGGAATTTACGATCTACTCCTAAAATTAAGGATAGTTTGTTTACTTAAGATTGAAATAAAAAAAATTCTCCAAGTCAAGTCTAACAATTTTGTTTAGAACTCGTATTTAGGCACAGTTTAGTATTACAAACAAAATGGCGGATATCGTTTCCCCAAGAATATTACTTAAAGTAGGTCTACTTTACGTGTAAGTGGATATATTTAATTTTGATATATTCTTTGGCATATTTCCATAGCTATTTAGATACGAAACTACATCCTCATTACAAATTTGTAGGACTATTAAATATACAAATCTGTTGTCTGAAATATATTTTTGTTAGAGCAGTAGTTTCCTAACTACAACCAAATATATTTTTAAAATGGAGGTCTGAGAACTAGGAAGCCTAACATTTACAGATCTCATTCTTCTTGGTGAGGTAGAAATAAAACTGTAGTTTTGTATATGAGTCGAAAAAAAACACACTAAAACTGAACCCAAACCGATGGTTATCGAAAAGGGGGGATTATATGTATTTAGATCAAAATTAGCGCTTAAATAGTTTCAACAGAACAGTTAAAACAAACTTCTGCTGACATAGTAATGAAACTGATGTTTTTTTAAAAATCTCTTCACTTATCTTCCAACTGAACCCGTGCTGTAATGATCAGTTAATCTGACTACGAGCCTAGAAGTCCCATGGTTCGTTTCCCGGCTAGTACCGTGAGTATTTTTCCTGAAAGGGGAATTACCCCAACGGTCACCAGGGTTTGGTTAAGCAGGCTTAAGTTAGGTTTAAGTGTTTCCATTGGCTCTACACCCTCATACTCACTATCACCCTCATACTCACTATCATCATCACCTCATCTCATAGGGACATGGAAAGAGCCTCCACGGAAAGGATGTACGATTAGTACATTCGGGTGTCCCCTGGGCAACTTATTAATCTTTCCAAACTGGGCTACTAATGGTGTAGCCCAGACGCGCTATTTTATATTATTACCTATCCTTTGAGCTACTAGTAAATGTCTGCAGTCTTAGGTAAAGTAGCGAGATAGTGTGTGTGGTGCACCATCCGGCTATTCAAGATACCTTACCACTTTATAATGTGTAGAGTAATAATAATAATATTATTGTGTTTGGAATATACTGAGGAGGAGGAGGATGGAGGGTTATCGTTACCTTCTCCCTCCACTCCCGTAGACTCACCCCTCCTTCCGCAGTCAACTCTTTAAAATAATTACAATTGATCATTCTATTAAATCGATTATTTTGACAAACAATCGAATGATGGTTGGATTATGAAAATTCCGCCAATCTGCCCGTCACTGGTGAAATGTAGTGATAGCGGTCTACTCTGTCAGAAACAGAAGTGCTAACCACTATACCAACCACCCTGGACAACTCATCTCAAACATTGCTGACATTTAACTCTCAAGAGTTTTATTAATCCTGGCACGCCGGGATCGGGAGAAAACTAAATTAAGAGTTGATTAATAAATAAAAGTAAACGCGGCATTTCGCGTTCAGATGCTTTGTTGTGTATGTTTTTGGTACAAATGGCGCCTTTATTACAAAATGTACATGGATTATATCACTGCTAAGTTATAATTGTATTTAATTTGTCTTCAGTAAATAAATACTATTTTTTTAAATACATGTTCTTTATGTGTGTTTCAATTCATCATGTTTTGCAAATGAATCTCTCTTTTGCAATTAAAATGATCAACTAAGTGTGTTTTAAATACCTCGACATAATAGCTCAAACAGCATTTCAATTGTACCAACACTATGTACACGAAATGTTCATGCCTAGTGACGCAACTAAATAGCGTAGCAGAACTGGTAGTGACGATACATTGTCTATGTGACAGTAGCAGACAGGCTAGAACTGGTAGTGACGATACATTGTCTATGTGACAGCAGAGAGGCTAGTACTGGTAGTGACGATACATTGTCTATGTGACAGTAGCAGAGAGGCTAGAACTGGTAGTGACGATACATTGTCTATGTGACAGTAGCAGAGAGGTTAGAACTGGTAGTGACGATACATTGTCTATGTGACAATAGCAGACAGGCTAGAACGGGTAGTGATGTTACATTGTCTATCTGACAGTAGCAGAGAGGCTAGAACTGGTAGTGACGATACATTGTCTATGTGACAATAGCAGACAGGCTAGAACTGGTAGTGATGTTACATTGTCTATGTGACAGTAGCAGACATGCTAGAACTGGTAGTGACGATACATTGTCTATGTGACAGTAGCAGACAGGCTAGAACTGGTAGTGATGTTATATTGTCTATGTGACAGCAGAGAGGCTAGTACTGGTAGTGACGATACATTGTCTATATGACAGCAGAGAGGCTAGAACTGGTAGTGACGATACATTGTCTATGTGACAGTAGCAGACAGGCTAGAACTGGTAGTGACGATACATTGTCCATGTGACAGTAGCAGACAGGCTAGAACTGGTAGTGACGATACATTGTCTATGTGACAGTAGCAGAGAGGCTAGAACTGGTAGTGACGATACATTGTCTATGTGACAGTAGCAGAGAGGTTAGAACTGGTAGTGACGATACATTGTCTATGTGACAGTAGCAGACAGGTTAGAACAGGTAGTGACGATACATTGTCTATGTGACAGTAGCAGAGAGGTTAGAACTGGTAGTGACGATACATTGTCTATGTGACAGTAGCAGAGAGGTTAGAACTGGTAGTGACGATACATTGTCTATGTGACAATAGCAGACAGGCTAGAACTGGTAGTGATGTTACATTGTCTATGTGACAGTAGCAGAGAGACTAGAACTGGTAGTGACGATACATAGTCTATGTGACAGTAGCAGAGAGGCTAGAACTGATAGTGACGATGTCTTTGAGTGAGATATGCTCATTCCCTTTTATTCAATCATTTATATCTCGTCCATTCATTTAAGTTTCCGTTCGACGCCATATTGTATTAACTCTGCGATGCTCTGGTGTTTTGTTGCTCTTTGAGTCACAGACTTGTTAACATATAGTTGTTTGTTTGCCATCTTCTAAACAACTCTTGGACCAACCATAATAAGCCCCTATCTAAAGATACAGGAGTTCAAGTCTCTGCCAGGTACACTGAGAACTGGGTGGAAACGGTTACAGAAGGCTCTTATTATGAGAATTGAACTGTATTTCCCCTATTATTTTTTAACATGAAGTTACCAGTTGAGATGTATTCGCGTACTCCAGGTTGAATACAACTGCAAGTGTATTACAATCTATAAATAGTGATTTATTATTTCAAACCATTACAGTACACGAGTTATATTGATAGAAGTGAAACTTGCTATTTTATGCTTTTCGATTACCACTATTAAGGTGAAATATTTAAGAGATGGGGTTGAAATTTAAAATATGCCTAGCTAGATATTTATATGAGGTGTACACAGTGAAATATTAATAAAATTTTAAAGACAAAAAAATTGTAAAATTACATCATTTTTAATCATATATAAATATGGTTATTTTTATGCGCCAATGGTTTGTTTTCATCTTATTTTATGCCGCTTTTAAGAATTAATTGGTGACCTGGCGGTCTAGGGGTAAGGTGTCGGACTTCTGTGCTGGGGTCCGGGGTTCAATCCTCGGTCCAGGTACAGATTTATCTTATTACCAAACCCTTCCTTCACCTCTGACAAGACATCTTGTGAATGTGGGGAGTGCCAGGCCTCCTCCGTGGTTCGGATTCCACGTTAAACTGTAGGTCCTCCATTTCATCTCACAATCACCCTACCATTACACACTAGAGTAAGTGCGTACAACCTGAACGGGTAGTAAAACGCGGTGCTAATAATAATAAGAATTAATTCGGTTATTTTAGTCTAACTTTACACGTTAATTTTATTAATGGGAATGGATAATTACAAAACTATGTATGAAATGTATATTTCACGAAATTTCTTGTTCTGACTGTGCCTATTGTAGAAATAACACCGAGTAGCAGAAGACATACTGCCCACCCTGCCGAGACAGTGTCGGACTACCCAAACTAACGAATCACCCAACTAAATATCAAGCTGGAGAGTGTCGAGCGAGTGACATTGTCTGAGCTTCAGAACATATTCACTCTAATGTAAATATTTTATCCTTGATTTTTTTTACTTATTTTTATCTAAATATTAAAAACTTCTTAATGAATCGATGAGTTTCACTTGTCTTACTAGCTTTAAATTAAATATTAAAAAATATATAGACCACGCAACATTGTTGAAAATATAATCTTATTTATAAGATATTATCTTGTGTCTTATGAGTACTGCAGTTTTTCTAGTATAGAACTTTTCTAAAGATTATAGCCTATTAATGTTGCGTGTTTATTGAACAGGGTTAAGTTAAACGCTAAAAAGAAACGCCATCAAAACCAACAAAAACGAAACCAACGGGCGAAATTGTGCCAAAATCGGCATCGACTTAAAATAATGAAAGATTTTATTATTTTATTATTCCCAGAGGACCTAGGAAGCTGAAATTTTGCAGACAGGTAGCCCCCTAGCTCACAAGGGTGCAGAAATACTTGGTACCGTAAATTAAAATTCCGATGGGGGCTCCCAGGTCTATCAAACATTGGCTGAGGAAACAGCGGGGAAGTAGGACTACCAAGAATACTCCAAAACACGAGCTCTGAGACACAGCTTTGAGACACAGCTCTTAGGCACGTGTGAATTCATCCACCTTGGGTTGTTGTCTCAACATTTAGGTCACCGTAATGTCAAATAAAACATCCATACACACGATCTTGACATTTCGCTGATCGTGAGAGATCAAGTCTTCATTAGCTTAGTTGTCAGAACTAGCTCCACGGATATTGTGCTTGACACCAGGCCAGAGGACCAGGGTTCAATCCCGCTTGACAGGACTTAGTGTCGTGTTAATAGTTTAGTTTGTGAACCGCGCCTTACTATACATCCTGTATATCTGAGAAATTACGTTAATAGAGTAGGGATGAGGAATGTAGAATGTAGAGGGAATGGAGGTTAGTGGGAGGAACTATTTTGGGAAAAGCACGCTCAGTTACACCTGACGGGGGAGTCGAACCTTGATATTCCCATCCCCATTAATCTAGTCTTTGGCGAATGTGACACCATAGACCATACGATCACTGATGTGGGTTATATTCAAACTTAACTAGCAACAACATATGAGGGATATTTTCCCACCCCTAACCTACAGAAAGCAGCTATCAGCCCACCAGGGTGCCATTGTATATCTATGTGAGTTTTGTTATACGTCCTATGTCGTGTTTGTTTTCGAGAGCCCTTCGGGGCTGGTGTTAACTGTGTGTCCTTTATGTTTCTCGTGTTTTATTCATGTTTATATATATATATGTTTGAAAATAAATTAATAAAACCTTATAAACAAACAAACATATGAGGGTTGTGGACTCACCATGGTGCTCGCGATGGTCCTGAAGGTGATGCTGCATCTGATGAAGATGATGATGAAGATAATAAAAATGCTCCTTATGAAGAATACAATCATGGTCCGTGCAATTCAGCATGGTGATGTGCCGACTATACACGCTTGTATCAGAAACCACGACACTCTTGTATTAGCCACCAAGGCACGATTGTATCAGATACCACGACACTCTTGTATCAGCCACCAAGGCACGATTGTATCAGATACCACGACAAGCTTGTATCAGAAACCACGACACTCTTGTATCAGCCACCAAGGCACGATTGTATCAGATACCACGACACTCTTGTATCAACCACCAAGGCACGATTGTATCAAATACCACGACAAGCTTGTATCAGACACCACGACACGCCCGTACTAAACACCCCAGCACGCTTGTATCACCCATGAAGAACCTAGTCAAACTATTATTGTACTGAGGTTGAAACGTTACTCACAAACATTTTCTGACAAATCAACAAACTATTTACTTGCCACTTGCAAACAATTCAAGATTAGTTCGATAAACTGTTGTTTATAAACTCACTTGATAAAGAGTTTGTGTAGCTAACATATGTTTGTAATCTGTCACAATGTCTTGAGTTGTGTGTGTTAGTCAACAAACTCTTACTCATGACAAGTACTGTCCGAATGGCGGTCTTCACAAGTCTTGAGTGTGTTTCTAAGATAGTTTTGAAATAATAAACACATCAATTCCAGCGATGTCAGGAGATTCGATCACATTCCATGGACGTTTGGTTGTTATGTAGAACGTTTGTAGAAAAAACAACGGAATATCCTTGATTGCCTGAACTGGACGAGTGCTCATGTGTGAGTGTGTGTGTGTAATATGTTCCTCACACGACGAGTGCAGATCTGTTGTCGGAGAGATGTACTCTTGTCGTTTCCGCGAGTTTCCCGACAATCCAGGACATAACGGGAGTACACTGGGTCACTCCTGGCCTTGCGAACCTCTAGTTAACATTCCGACACATCGTTAACTATAGTCAATGTATCGGAAGCTCCTGCACTGCTTGGATAACAAACACTTTTCTCTTTGAGAATCTTATCACAGTTTTAAAGTAGCTCGTGATGTTTCAGCCTTGAAACGTGTCTGCTGCTATTATTTACTAAGGAAAGTGAACCACAAGCAGGTAAACCACCGTTCTGGGATATTTCTTGACAGTGCTTAGGGGTAAATATGTTGAATTCTGACCAACAAAGTCACACGCCAGTTCTGAATTAGATCGTTTGTTGAAGGAGAAGTGATAAGATAAGTATATTTTACAATCACTTGGGCGATAAATCAATAATAATATACTTATCTTTAATTACATTCAATACTAAATAAATATCCTACAATTGTAAATAAACAAATCAAAATTTACCAAACGTTTGTCTAAGGTTCATAAATAAAGTAAATTATAAATATATCAAACTATTTTGTTTTAGAGTTGAACTAAACAATCATAGAGAGGAGTATTTCAAATGTTTATAAAATAATAATAATGATTAGGGAACTGTAATAGAAAAAATTGCAAAAACTAAGATTAGATGGCACTACAGAACTACCACATAAACTAACGTTTCCGAATAAAAATAATTATTGCTTAAAGATATAATTTGAAAATACAAAATAGAACGAAAGCCACTCGGAGAGTGACCGGAATTGTTTTATAAAGTATCCACTGAGAGATGAGCACGGGATTGACAACACGATCCTTTTGGCGGTCACGTGTAGCGCTGTTAGTGGCAGTTATGCGAACGAGAAGTGCAACAAGACAACTGACATACAACACACACCTGTAAACTAACTGTAGCGGTGGCCAGTGTTCGTAATTCAGTGGGTTTGTGTTCCCCCTCCCTCACAACCGAATCTCCCCCCTCCCTTTCTGACAGATAGTCACAGGGAACGCTGGTGGGAGCAAGTTTTGATCTCAAGGTGCTTACTACACATGCTATTAATATATTGGTGCTTACTACACATTCTATTATTGTATTGGTGCTTATTACACATGCTATTAATATATTGGTGCTTACTACGCATGTTATTATTGTATTGGTGCTTATTAAACATGCTATTATTGTATTGGTGCTTACTACACATTCTATTATTGTATTGGTGCTTATTACACAAGCTATTAATATATTGGTGCTTACTACGCATGTTATTATTGTATTGGTGCTTATTACACATGTTATTATTGTATTGGTGCTTATTACACACAATATTATTGTATTGGTGCTTATTACACATGCTATTAATGTATTGGTGCTTATTAAACATACTATTAATATATTGGTGCTTACTACACATGCTATTAATATATTGGTGCTTACTACACATGCTATTATTGTATTGGTGCTTATTACACATGCTATTAATATATTGGTGCTTACTACGCATGTTATTATTGTATTGGTGCTTATTAAACATATTATTGTATTGGTGCTTATTACACAAGCTATTAATATATTGGTGCTTACTACGCATGTTATTATTGTATTGGTGCTTATTACACATGATATTATTGTATTGGTGCTTATTACACATGATATTATTGTATTGGTGTTTATTACAATGCTATTATTGTATTAGTGCTTAATACACATGCTATTATTGTATCGGTGCTTAATACACATGCTATTATTGTATTGGTGCTTACTACACATGCTATTACTGTATTGGTGCTTACTACACATGCTATTAATGTATTGGTGCTTACTACACATACTATTACTGTATTGATGCTTACTACATATGCTTTTACTATATTTGTGCTTACTAAAGATGCGATTACTATATTAGTGCTTACCAAAGATGCGATTACTATATTAGTGCTTACCAAAGATGCGATTACTATATTGGTGCTTACCAAAGATGCGATTACTATATTGGTGCTTACCAAAGATGCGATTACTATATTGGTGCTTACAACACACACTAGTATTATATTAGACCTTTCTACACACACTAGTATTATATTAGACCTTTCTACGCACACTAGTACTATATTAGACCTTTCTACAGATGCCAGTATTGTATTAAATAAAGTAATGTCTGTCTGCCGTCCTCAACTTTGTAGTTTATAATGCTTGTGCATCACTGAAAGAAAGGCCATTGCCTAAGATAGAAAAGATAGAAAGCAGGAAAATAAATGCTAACAGTAACGTTTATTCGTCTGTGTTAGTTTGTTTCTGTAGTCGATTGCAACGCATCATTCAAATAACAAAAGTCTGATTGATGATCCTCCCTAAATAACTTTCATGTTTTTATTACGTGTAGGATGTTATTGTTCAGCACATCCAGTATTTGTGACACTGTCTGTACAGGACTAATTTGAGTAAGTCGGTGAATTACCTACCCTTCATTTGAAACGTAATCAATTACTAGAGAATCCGGCTAAAAGAGACATGAAAGTAAACCTAGAAAATGAGGAAAAGTACTCATTGGCCGAGAGTCTTGTTTGATCACCAACATAAGCAAGTTACTGGTAACGACACAACACTTACTTGGTATTATTGTATTTTATTCACATCATCACTATTGTGCCATTGTACACACATCACTAGATAGGATATATTTTAAAACATGTTGTACCTTAAAGAGGAGACTACATAGAAAAATAAATGTTTAAAAATGCTACGAGACAAGGAAATGTACTACTGTTGAATGATATTAATCAAGACATTGCGAGATATGATTCATACGTTTAATAAACAGCCTATTAACACTAAATGGCAAATTACGGCCTTGTAGTAAGATCATGAAGAAGTGATTTCGTCGAACATATTAGTTACAAAGTAGGGCTAATATTTTAATAACATTACAAATGTCTCCATTACATCGTTCTAATGACAAATACCCACAATTTATAAACGTTCTTGGGTCAAATAACACATGCACATGTAAAACTAGAGTAGATACGCCACATGCGTCAAGAAACAAACTGTAATGTCAACCAATATAGTATTTTAGGCAGAGATATTTGATAACAACACATACACAGTACACACATAATGGCTGTTTAGAAACAATAAAGTCAAGCAATGAATTCTAATCAAAGCTAATTATGTTTTAACCGGTGGCCTGGTAGCCAAATATCAATAACAGTCCAGTGATTCTAGCCAAAAAATCATTGAAGTTAGGGATTAGATCCGAGCTAGCTGAATTTTAGTGTGTACTTTCATTAGTGGTTATAAATAATATATCGAACATTCCCAACAATTCATCGTACGGAATATTTTTTACATCGCGTAGTAGGTGTCAAAAATGAGCTTTAAGTCATTATCTCAATATCTATTAGTCCTAAAATAGTTTTTATCAAATATATAGAGTAAGGTATTGCCTACAAAAAAGACCTTACACATTTTTTTTTGCCAAACAAGCAATTGTTTCTAAAAATATTCATTGTGAAATTTAAATTCAAAGTTACTATTTAGAATACACTTATCAAATACAGTAGTTTAAAATATTCATATAAATCAACAAAAAAAGGAGTAATTTTACTAGTACCCGTGCTTGTTAAAGGATAAAATAGGAATGTGCGAAACTAAAAAGTCAATCTTTGTAAAAATTCAGCTTTAAACCCAGAGAAGTTGAACTTGATACTGCAAATGTTACGTTACGCATACGGCATATCATAGATGAAGGGTTTCTCTTGCATCGTGTTGCATCGAGATGATACTTTTGATATTTGTTTTATTTGATGGATACAATGACAACAGCAAGAATATAATATCTTTGGGACAGCTCTGTAGATCCCCCAAGCTTCTTGTACTAACTGAGGTTCTCTTCTATGAAACTATGAATGTTACGATGAGTCCAGAAACATTCCTTTCCAACACCCGCAACAATGGCAGCTTGATTTTGATGCTGTCATGAAAGTTGGAGGCTGTTCATTTCATTGCTCAACAATCTCAGTGTGGAATGCCAGGCCACCACCGTGGTTCGGATTCCACGTTAAACTGTAGGTCCTTCATTTCATTCTCACAATCACCCTACCATTACACATTAGCGTAAGTGCGTATAACCCGAACGGTTAGTAAGACGCGGTGCTAATAATAATAATAACAATCTCAGGACGTTTTGGTTATTGAAACAGCAATCAAGCAGTCGAGTAGAGAGAGATACAATAGTTGTTATTGGAGAAGCTATTAGTGCTTCTATAGATCGCACACCTGCAGATAAGGAAGTTTTATTTCTGAAACCAGGAAATGGGAAGGTCGAAATGAAAATATATTATTCACAAAGTTTAGGCAAATATTAAAAGAATAAAGATTTTACTCTTACACGCAATCACTGGATGTGATAAAACGAGGACAAAAAGTATTGAAAAGATAATCTCGGAAGCGAGGATAATGAACTGTATTGAAACGATACAATCTTGAAACCGAGGATAAATAACCATATTGAAATGATATAATCTGTAACCACCCCACCACTATCTAGGGTTAATAATATTACACCTAGTTTGTCCAACAGAGGCTCACGATGAAAACTTGTTTCTGGCAGTCACCCGGTGGTATTTGCCAGTAAAGAGAAAGGCTGGCGAGCAATTGAGGGCTCGAGGCGTGTTTCAAATAGTCCCAGTGAGTATCTGATGGTGGTCTTGTGACCTCTGACCTCAAGTAATGTAATTTGATCAGTAACCAACTTGGATATTCATTTGCCAACATCATTCAACCCAATATCTAGAGATTCATCCGCTGAATAAAATCATTCAAATGCGCTCATGAACACTTTGGAGGTATGGGTAGGGTGGGAGGGAGACTGGAGGGGTGGGAGGTGAGTAGTGACTGACATTGTCTGGCAACACAGACACCCGTGATCACTCTATGGCAACAGAGAGTGTAATTATCTGGCAACACAGACACTCATGAACATTCAGAGAGAACAGTGACTGACATTGTCTGGCAACACAGACACTCGTGATCACTCGGAGGCAACAGTGACTGTAATTATCTGGCAACACAGACACTAAAGAACACTCAGAGAGAGCAGTGACTGATATTGTCTGGCAACACAGACAATAATGAGCACTTGGGGGCAGAAGTGACTGACATTGTCTGGAAACACAGACACTCGTGATCACTCGGTGGCAACAGTGACTGTAATTATCTGGCAACACAGACACTCATGAACACTCAGAGAGAGCAGTAACTGACATTGGCAACACAGACACTCGTGATCACTCGGTGGCAACAGTGACTGTAATTATCTGGCAACACAGACGATTATGAACACTCGGGGAGAGCAGTGACTGTAATTGTCTGGCAGCACAGACACTAGTGAACACTTGGAGCAAGCAGTGACTGTAATTGTCTGGCAACACAGACACTCATGAACACTCAGAGAGAGCAGTGACTGACTATTGTCTGGCAACACAGACAATAATGAGCACTTGGGGGCAGAAGTGACTGACATTGTCTGGAAACACAGACACTCGTGATCACTCGGTGGCAACAGTGACTGTAATTATCTGGCAACACAGACACTCATGAACACTCAGAGAGAGCAGTAACTGACATTGGCAACACAGACACTCGTGATCACTCGGTGGCAACAGTGACTGTAATTATCTGGCAACACAGACGATTATGAACACTCGGGGAGAGCAGTGACTGTAATTGTCTGGCAGCACAGACACTAGTGAACACTTGGAGCAAGCAGTGACTGTAATTGTCTGGCAACACAGACACTCATGAACACTCAGAGAGAGCAGTGACTGACATTGTCTGGCAACACAGACACTCATGAACACTCGGGGAGAGCAGTGACTGTAATTGTCTGGCAACACAGACACTCGTGATCACTCGATGGCAACAGTGACTGTAATTATCTGGCAACACAGACACTAAAGAACACTCAGAGAGAGAAGTGACTGACATTGTCTGGCAACACAGACACTAAAGAACACTTGGAGCAAGCAGTGACTGTAATTGTCTGGCAACACAGACACTAGTGAACACTTGGAGCAAGCAGTGACTGTAATTGTCTGTAGGCAGAAGCCAGGGAAAGAAGCAACTCTATCATTAATCAGAGATAACAAACCTCTGGTTGAGTGTTATCAGGTCAAGGTCGGGACAATGGAAACTGTCACTTAAACAAACTGGGACGCTTAGTCAAATTATTTGTTTAGGAATAAATTACGTCAAATGTCATGTAAATGTTAGTAACCCGGTTTTAGAATAAATAAAATGCAACACAATTAATGATTTATATGTTTTCTAAACCTTAATTTTATCAAATCTTGATTACAAATTAATATGTGTGGTTTGGTTTGTATTTATTTGTTTTTGCACCGACGATAACCACCCATTGAGACTGTTCACATTTATTAGAATAGGGTAACGTTGGGGAAGGTAACATTTAGAGGAAATGAAGTCGCATTTGCGGCAGTGAAAAGGGTAAACTTTAGAAATCTTTACCTTAATACACCCGTGGTAGCTTTAAAAACTTAGTCTCCCGTATATTAGACATAGTTTCCATAGCCTCTTGACGAGATTGTCGGTGCATTTCCTCTTAAACATTTTTCTTGTTCCTAAATCTTATTTTATATAAATAATTAAGCATGGTTCTTGGATTGTTTTGGTTTTGTTTGTTTATGTTTGAGGTAGCATTGTCCACTCAAGTCTTCATCAATGTAGGAAATAACGACAAGCAGCGGCAGACCGCGTCCAAGCGGTCGTTATTTCGTTACAGTAAGAATTATCGGGTCAAGGTCAGGGCGTGACCAATCATATGTTGGCTGTTATAAACACACTGAGCAGTTCATTATACCAGAAATGTACAACTGACAGGTGAGAGAGGTAGACTATAGGTCTGTACAACTGTTTATTTGATAATAACTGAGTATATCTGTACTGTATAAACATTCTTCATGTTCACAGAATCAGGCTGTAACTTCTGACCGACAGTCGATCTGATCTCCAAGTTCATCTTCAGCTGGTACAGAGAAAGATACTATCCACTAACAAGGAGGTCAGGGGGACAGATCTTCTTGCGGACAGGATAGTGTCGCTCCTTCCTCCATCTTTGGAATTCAGTTATAATGAAGACCGATATTTCCTCCATCTCTGGGGATTCGGTTTAAAGGAGGACTGGTCCTTCCCCCAATACCTGGAAATTCTATGCAGCGTGATAAGGACTTGTCCTCCCGTCTTTGGGGATTCGGAGCTATTAAACATTCAATATTAATATAGAAATATTACTAATACAAGACACGACTTACAAACTAGCTATAAATTTAAGACATGCCAATATCACGATAGACACTGCGATGTGAGTATAGTTCCCTTCATGTAGATGGTGTGAGTATAGTTCCCTTCATGTAGGTGATGTGAGTATATTTCCCTTCATGTATATGGTGTAAGTATAGTTACCTTCATGTAGATGATGTGAATATAGTTCCCTTCATGTAAGTGGTGTGAGTATAGTTCCCTTCATGTATATGGTGTGAATATAGTTCCCTTCATGTAAGTGGTGTGAGTATAGTTCCCTTAATGTAGGTGGTGTGAGTATAGTTCCCTTCAGGTAGGTGGTGTGAGTATAGTTCCCTTCATGTAGATGGTGTGAGTATAGTTCCGTTAATGTAGGTGGTGTGAGTATAGTTCCCTTAATGTAAGCGGTGTAAGTATAGTTACCTTCATGTAGATGATGTGAATATAGTTCCCTTCATGTAAGTGGTGTGAGTATAGTTCCCTTCATGTATATGGTGTGAATATAGTTCCCTTCATGTAAGTGGTGTGAACATAGTTCCCTTCATGTAGGTGGTGTGAGTATAGTTCCCTTCATGTAAGCGGTGTGAGTATAGTTCCCTTAATGTAGGTGGTGTGAGTATAGTTCCCTTTCAGGTAGGTGGTGTGAGTATAGTTCCCTTCATGTAGATGGTGTGAGTATAGTTCCGTTAATGTAGGTGGTGTGAGTATAGTTCCCTTCATGTAAGCGGTGTGAGTATAGTTCCCTTAATGTAGATGGTGTGAGTATAGTTCCCTTCATGTAGATGGTGTGAGTATAGTTCCCTTAATGTATATGGTGTGAGTATAGTTCCCTTAATGTAGATGGTGTGAGTATAGTTCCCTTCATGTATATGGCGTGAGTATAGTTCCCTTCATGTATATGGTGTGAGTATGGTTCCCTTAATGTAGATGGTGTGAGTATAGTTCCCTTCATGTATATGGTGTGAGTATAGTTCCCTTAATTTAGATGGTGTGAGTATAGTTCCCTTCATGTATATGGTGTGAGTATCGTTCCCTTAATGTAAGCGGTGTGAGTATAGTTCCCTTCATGTAGATGGTGTGAGTATAGTTCCCTTCATGTAGGTGGTGTGAGTATAGTTCCCTTAATGTAGGTGGTGTGAGTATAGTTCCCCTAATGTAGATGGTGTGAGTATAGTTCCCTTCATGTATATGGTGGGAGTATAGTTTCCAACATGTATATGGTGTGAGTATAGTTCCCTTAATGTAGATGGTGTGAGTATAGTTCCCTTCATGTATATGGTGTGAGTATAGTTCCCTTCATGTATATGTATATGGTGTGAGTATAGTTCCCTTAATGTAGATGGTGTGAGTATAGTTCCCTTCATGTAGATGGTGTGAGTATAGTTCCCTTAATGTAGATGGTGTGAGTATAGTTCCCTTAATGTAGATGGTGTGAGTATCGTTCCCTTAATGTAAGCGGTGTGAGTATAGTTCCCTTCATGTAGGTGGTGTGAGTATATTTCCCTTCATGTAAATGGTGTAAGTATAGTTCCCTTAATGTAGATGGTGTGAGTATAGTTCACTTAATTGTATATGGTGTGAGTATAGTTCCCTTAATGTAGATGGTGTGAGTATAGTTCCCTTCATGTAGATGGTGTGAGTATAGTTCCCTTAATGCAGATGGTGTGAGTATAGTTCCCTTAATGTAGATGGTGTGAGTATAGTTCCCTTCATGTATATGGTGTGAGTATAGTTCCCTTCATGTATATGGTGTGAGTATAGTTCCCTTAATGTAGATAGTGTGAGTATAGTTCCCTTCATGTATATGGTGTGAGTATCGTTCCCTTAATGTAAGCGGTGTGAGTAGAGTTCCCTTAATGTAGATGGTGTGAGTATAGTTCCCTTCATGTATATGTTGTGAGTATAGTTCCCTTCATGTATATGGTGTGAGTATAGTTCCCTTAATGTAGATGGTGTGAGTATAGTTCCCTTAATGTATATGGTGTGAGTATAGTTTTCTTCATGTAGGTGGTGTGAGTATAGTTCCCTTCATGTAGGTGGTGTGAGTATATATAGTTCCCTTCATGTAGGTGGTGTGAGTATATATATTTCCCTTAATGTAGTTGGTGTGAGTATAGTTCCCTTCATGTAGGTGGTATGAGTATATATAGTTCCCTTAATGTAGGTGGTGTGAGTATAGTTCCCTTCATGTAGGTGGTGCGGAGTATTTTGAACGGTCTTCTTGTGAGTATTTGGCTGGAACAGAACATTGAGGTAACAAAGAGTGAGCGTGACCTTGGTGACGATTTCATGGCCTTGCTCCCGTTCTTGGTCGGAGCGTGGCACCGTCTTGCTAGTCCGGGTCGTCTGTTCGAGCCCAGCATGGAACTCATTTTGTCTTCTTTTGTTGGTCTACTGAACATAACCGGAGAACATAGAAAGCGCACAAGAGGGATAAATTTCTTATCAAAAGCTTACACATTTTGGTCTTGAAATTTTTAAACACTGATAAGACCTTAATTTTATTCAAACAGCTGTAATGACTTCTCTCTTGGAGTCCCACGTTGTCGAAACCCTTGTGAAGACGTGTTTTCTATGCGTGTTTGTTGAGAGTTGTTTCCGGGTCCCGTGTTTCGGAGTCACTTGTGAGGATCTTCTTTGTGATCCGGCGTGATGCTGACAAGGGTCAGGTTTTAATATTACTTATATGTGAATACACTTAGCTTGAAGAAACCTATTTGTATATAAGGGGGAACCCCATACATTCTATTTTGTTTCAAATCCGCTACGCTTCGTGCTTGTAGAGAACTTCAATTCCATTTCCCCCTCTGTTAATTCGCTTGTGTACAGCTAGACATTTCGTCGCCTGTAGGGTTGACTGACTGGTAGGTATTCATTCTTTCCAAAAATATATTCCGAGAAAAAGAAAGTAGAGGGTCGGTTTCTTCTTTTTTTCTCGGCTAATGTTTGCAAGAAGACCGGGTTTGGGTTCTATCTCAAAATTATACATAGCTGTAGTACAGTAGCCCCATGGCTTCTTTGGTGCTGACTGACAGCTCACAGCTGACTTATGACAGTCAACATTTAGGTATATACCTAAATTTTGACTGTAAGAAGTGGCAGCTGCTAAACACATGTTTTTTTCAGATCATTTGGTTTGGCGTAGGGATACATAATTTGGTCTGGTAACTTTTCAAAGTGGTCATTCAGCACCAAAGAAGCCATGAGGCTACTGTAGTTTTCATTCAACATTCTTTTAGTGTGTACACATGTATAATATAGTATATTATTAATTATCAATAATAGTATATTATATTTGTATTTCTAATTAAGGTGTAGGCCTAAAACCTTGATATTCTACATTGATTAATACAATAACTAATTCTAATTGAAAGTTAATCGTTAAAATAAAAGGTCCAATAAATTAAAATGTGGGTAAATCTTTTAAATTGTTATACATAGCTGTAGTAGTTTTCATTCAACATTCTTTCAGTGTGTACACATGTATAATATAGTATATTATTATTTATCAATAATAGTATGTTAGATTTGTATTTCTAATTAAGGTGGAGGCCTAAAACCTTGATATTCTGCATTAATTAATACAATAAATAATTCTAATTGAAAGTTAATCATTAAAATAAAAGGTCCAATAAATTAAAATGTGGGTAAATCTTTTAAATTGTTTTAATAATAATTCATAATAGACCAAATTAAAACTACTTTGGATAAAAACAATTTATTTTTACATTAACATTATATACAAGGATTTTACTTATAATAATTTAAAATTAAGAAGGATTGATTATTGGAAATGCACCAACATTCTTCTGACGAGGATGTAAAAAAAGAAATGTGATAACTATAAAGGTGAAAACCACCCCGCACTGCGTTTGACCAGGTATACTCTAATTCTTGTAGGAAGAACAGGTTTGGAAAATACAAATAAATACATAACAAAAAATGCTGGTCAAAGTTGATGGCATTTTACTTAATTATTATTTGAAATGTAGGCTTATATATAATATCTATCAAAAGTTAAAGATGTAAATCACATTACTTAAGTTATGAATAAATCAATGTAGTTTAACTAACGTTTGTGACTGTCATTTACTCTTCTCACGATCAAAATTAGAGTATATTCAACCTTAAGATAGTAAAATATAAATTATATTAAGTAACATTTTACAATACTTTACAAAACAATTGTGAAAAAGTTTATACATTTCCATGTGTGTTTAATTCCCATAGTATTTACAAAGCCCAGTCCTCTAGTGTTAGGGAAAGAACTATAAATAAAACCAATGACCAACTAAACATTTATTTATTAATAAATAAAAATCTTTGTAAAGTTTCTAATCTTTAAAATTATTTAAATTATGTATTAGAAGTTAGTGATTAACTAATGTTGAAATGAAATATAACAATATAAGATTTACTTAAATGATTGAGTAATGTTGTTTTTGGGGTTTCCTATTGTTTACAAGTATCAAACAACGGTATGTAAAAGTGTAATTGAAAAAGTGGTCTTATAATAAAATTAAATAAATTTTAGATCAAGTCACGTAAAACATATAAGTTAACAATAAAGATAAAAATATAAAGGTAAATAATATGGATGCAATAACTCTTTGTTATAATTGCATATAATTAAAGCAAGTAGAGTTAGTTAAGACAGGGTTGTTATAGTTATATCCAGCCCAAAAAAAAACCACATGGGCTTTTATTAAAAATACCCACTTAAAAACACAACTAGATCTTATCATATTTTGAATACAAAGCAAGTGTATAATTTTTTAAATAGTAAGTCTATTTTCCTCTTAATATTTAAAATGTGATGAATTACTTTGAATAAAAATTTAGATAGACTGAAAATGGAATTAAACATACTGACATAGGACTAGATCAAACTAATGTTATTGAATATTTTAAAGAATACATACACAATTTAAATTTAAAACATTCGTTGCTAAGAACCAAATTTTACTAACATGATTGCATGAAAGTTTTATTTTGAATTTTGTTAACCAGTGTCTATTGTTTTAAGTCCTTAAAAAAAATGATTTATAAAATATAATATTATTGTTAGTCGTGGACATTATTTTCTTTGTAAAGTAACAGTCTAGGCACTAATTAATATGTTAGAATGATTGGTAAAATCAGATTACATAATATCTTTAATCACATCACAACAAACCAAATAAAACCTAATATAGCCTAACTTCTTTTTAAATAGCCCGAGTTTTTTCAAGCCTGAGCTAAGAGAGATTCATTGAGAATAGAATGGTTTGAATTTCTACAAAGTTAAACAATTAAAAATAACAATTATATAATCGTACGTGTGTGTGCGTGTGCGTGTGTGTGTGTGTGTGTGTGTGTGATATTTGAACACACATGCACACATATGCAAGGACATAAACATGTTTGGTTTGTGATCTTCCTCCTGCCCACAATTTATTAGCAAAGGGTGTCCAAATTAATGTATATACTCAATCGATTTCGGTCATTTTCAGCTTTATACAATTAATATAAAGATTTAAACAAAACTCATGTCAAAACTATATACATCAAGTATTTTATTGGATTTTATTATTGTGTAGTCTTTTTGTAAATAATACTCGTGCCTAAAACTTCTAAAAAAACTTGCAAAAATAAATATTTTAGGACTAATCACGTGTACAAACCCATTGGTAAATAAAACATAGGACTACAGTACTTAAAAAATTCAATAAAGAGAAAGTGAATTTTAAAATAACAATTTAGGAACTACTTGTGGCGGCTTTTTCTTCATAATCATAACATTCATATTTATCTGAGCTATGAATTGCTTTTATAAGCTTTTCTTTAGATTTCAGTTATTGGAACATTTCCATACAGGTTTCGTCGAAATTGGTGTAGACCTGCATCACAGCCTTTAATGTCCCAATACTCATTTGGGTTTTTCACTCCCCCAGTAGTTATTTATTAGTGAAAAAAGTATAAACTCACATAGCAACTGCAGGTTTTTAAGAGGTTGAAGCTTGTTGTTCATAAAAGTAAACACTTCCAAATAAATATTCAATGTATACTTTTTACGGTGTGAGCTATAATTGTGTGAATAAATATTATAAAAACTGTAATGTTTGTGTTTTAACTTCTACACATCCCTCCCTCCTATCCTATAAATATAAGTTCATATAGCTTATTAGCTCAGTCTCAAACATTATGGACAAGTTGAAATATCCATTTTCGGCCATCGTAAACGGCCCTTCCGGCTGTGGAAAGTCACATTTTGTATCAGACTTTATCCGTCACTTGGACACAATGTCCGGCGCTAAATTTGATAAAATCACATGGTATTATGCTTTATGGCAACCAGGATTCGAACAAGATGGGCAAAGTCCCCGTGTCATATTCTGTAAGGGTTTGCCGGAAATTGATGACACATTTAGTGACTCTCTACAGCTGATTATCCTGGACGACATGGTGCTTGAAGCCAACGAAGTGGTCATCGATCTTTTCACTAAAGGATGCCACCATCAAAATATTAGCGTCATGTACCTTACACAAAATATATTCCACCAGGGCAAGGGCCAAAGAGACATTTCATTAAACGCACACTATATCGTGCTTTTTAAAATCCCCGGGATAAAGCTCAGATTAAACACTTTGAACATCAAGTCTGTCCTGAAAATCCCCGTGTTTTACAAGAGGCTTACACTGATGCTACAAGTACTCCCCATGGTTATATATTGTTAGATTTCAAACAAGGTACACCCGAATAGTTCAGATATAGAACCCGCACAAATGTCTGGTGCTGCGTGTACCTACAACGCAAAAGATATAAAAACACTTCATGATTGCAGATCATTTCATAACTCATTTTCTAAATTGTAGAAGAGATGATATTCTCTCTTGATGTTTTTACTAGGTAAAAGAGTGATTATATGTTTTTATTGCTATCACAATTATATAATTACATGTATTGGTCACAAGACCTACATAATATTGCTGCTGGTTGTTGTTGTTCTTGTTGTGGACGCATGTTATGAATGTTTTAAATTAAACAATTGCTGATTGTCAATAAAAAACTGCTGATAAAATGTTATTATATTTTTAATCCCTAAAATAAGTTGGTTGAAGAATCAAAGACCTGAAGGAGATGGCAACATTGTTGTGACTTTAGATTGCTACCCAAAGAGAAAGTAAATGGGTTGAATTGTTTTATTCTGAGCGTTTCAACTTATCCATAATATTTGAGACGGACTTGGAATATTTATATATATTGAAAAATTATAGTTTTAGAATATATATCTACGAGTATATCTTACACCCTAATGGGAACAAACCAGGACACGTACTAAGATACATAGGTAATAAATCTATGTCTATGTAAGCCAAATGTTCCCGGGTTCGATTCCCGTGTCCAGGTGTAATTTTTCAATTTTCAGAATATGATATGTATTAAAATGTTGCAAACTCTGTAGGAAAAAATAATACTAATATTGACATATAAACATTGTTTTAAATATTATTCATGTAAATATTTATAATATATATATATATATAAAATCATTTTTAGTGGACCTGCTTGAGAAGCTCCAGTTAAATAACAATAATAATGTAATTTATAAGTCTAATTGTAGTATTTTTAATCAGCCAAACTATTTTTATTATGTAGCCAAAAAATATGAAATGAATGTTATTTTGCAGAGACAAAGTTTGTTAGGGTTTTTAAATAATGTTTCTGATTGAAATATGTGATCAATTAATAAGTACTATGTTTTCTTCATAAAACAAATACATCATTTTGTTGATCACAATAATCACCCTGTAAATATAAACTTTAAACCAAATTGTCCTAATATATTTAGAAACATTTAATTTTCCAGAAATAAATTATTTGTAAACTACCCGAAATTATTTAGTATCTTTAAAAAAATGTAGGTTATTCTTATTTATCAGAATGTTACCTCTAGGGAATTTTAAATGTGTAAAATGTTTAAGGATGAAAAAATATACTTTTAAAATAATCATAGAAGCTACCGTTGAATGGTTTTACTATGGAACACAAAATATTTTTAATGTGGAAAATGATTAAGACAAAAATGACAATCATTACCTTTGCCAGCCGATAACGGTGATAATGCTGCTTGGTTCAGTAGTGGACAGATACATCTATTATGTTAAATATATATTTCTTCGGGAAAGAGATAAAGATGATACTTTGTCTAAATTGGTAAATAATTATGTTTTTTTCAACCTTTGAAAACTTGATAAAAATTAATAGATTTTAAGCATAATATTGAACTCGCACACTTAACAAGGATAAATATTAAGTAGAAGACTTGAGAGTTTAGTTAAATTATTATTATTAGCACCGCGTCTTACTACCCATTCGGGTTATACGCAAGTTTAGTTAAAGAGGTTTTTTTTAAAGAGGCCTTGTTTTATTATTTTTATCTTCATTCTTGGCAGACGACGTTATAGTTTGCAAAAAAATAGATATGATAAAAACTCTCTGTTGATACATGAAACGTTATAAAAATATGATATAACTTTAATTTGTTCTTTCACCGATGATTATAGGAACGATATATCTTTGAAATTATTTCTGAAAATGTATTCATCATCAACAATGTTTTGAATCAAATCTTGAAGTTATACTGTATGAAAAGATTTAATTATCTCATCAGTACATAACTGATTTAATGATATGTGTGAAGTGGAGATATGGTGAGTTTTAAAACATTTATGATTTATATCAGCTTATAAAATAACCTCAACTGTATATTCCATCTTAACACAAAGGTCGTATTTTTAGAAAATATGTGTTTAAGATGTAAACGAAGTAGATGTGACAGGTCGGCTATAAAATGTGACTTTCCACAGCCGAAAGGGCTGCTTATGATGGGCGAAAATGGATGTTTCAACTTGTCCATAATGTTTGGGACTGAGATTATAAGCTATATGGACTTGTATTTATAGGGTAGGAGGGAGATGGGGGTGTAGACGTTAAAACACAAACATAACAGTTTATTTACAATCATGAAAAGTATAAATTGAATATTTATTTACACACAGTGAAATGTATACAGGGAATATTTACAATATGTATTGTTATACCTATTGGGAATAGTGGCCTCGTTACTAAATATAAAAGAAAGATAGTTCAATATAATATATACATAGAGATAGTTTCAATTTAAAATCAAATAAATATATATACAATAAGTTTATTATATTTGACTAGAATTAAAATAAATATATATACAACTAATTGACTAGAAAAAAATCAAGTAGGTGGAGGATTGTACTGGCGAATTAAAAAATATAAAAAAGTAACCCGGGTGCACAAGATAAATAAATAAATATGCGTGTTTTCATTAGAAAAATAAAAAAAATCTCAAATCTTTGAAAAATGGTATGTTAGTGGAACTGTCTAGAGTGAAAGAAAAAAAAGGTGATTATTCAGCCCGTCTAAATGATCACCTTTTAGTCGTGGTGAGCGCGTTTACAAGGACTCTGATACTCAAACGGCAATGTATTATAATCATTGGTTATCCGACGTTTGGTGTACACGGGTCGCTATACTTTAGTCTGCGAAACGGTACATACAGTCGCAAGACCTTTTCTTGCAATTTTGGGCGGTATCTGTATGAATCTTTCTGCAGCCTGTTCAGTGACCATCGCTTTCAAAAGTCAAAATTAGAGTCGTTCCGGTTGCCATAGATTATGGTGATCCCACGAACCTTGCACATCGTTTTTGTTTTGGCAGGATTACTACCAACACAAACTCGGTACGCGTAATTCTTAGGACCGCCAGATACAAGGACGCTAATGTAATTTCCCGGACTGTAATCCTGAAGTTCGTCAGTGAGGTCACCTAAAATGTGTCTGGTAGGTGGACTCCAATCGCCGGGGCGTTCAGTGATTAGAATGCTATCTGTATCATGATACAAAACGTGGTACTCCAATTGTTCAAGGATGCTATATAAGTGCAACCTAGCCATAGCAGTCGTGTAGCAGGCAACTGCCACACTCGTGTTAGGGTTAGGGTGCAACGCGTCACGCACATCATTGTAATTGATGAACATTACTTCATAATTAACATCAATGACGCTGTCCACGGTGATGGACGGATCCATCAGGTACTTGTGGATGCCCTGATAGCTGTTAACAACGGCTACGTGTGGTAAATCGGGTCTTTACCCAAACTTTCCCCATAGTGAATTTAAAAGGAGTTTAGCCACAATGCGGAGACCAGGGTTTTTACAAACAGAGCTGAAATCGAGTTTTACCCCACCCGTTTACACATAATTTTGAATATAAGCTAACTTTTCCTCTTGTGAGGTACACCACTCTGGCCATCCACTGGATTCTTGTTTAATTTCAAAAAAGTATCAATGTACCCGTGAAACAACCCGCTAGAACGTGACTGACGATCGTAAACAGATACATTGCACTCCCACACTTCGTGTACTGCTTCAACGGTGTAGCCTTTCTCAATGGCTGTCCGGATCTCGTCAATCACCCAGATGCCTGTCAACCAGTGATCTTTTTGTCGTTGTGCTGACACGCGCCTTGGTTTTTCTCCTCCCCGCAATTCCTGCACAAGATGAACATTAGTTTGTCGTGCAGCCGTGTAGGCAATACGGGCATGAATAAATCCCGCGGTGGCGTCACTGTAACTTTGGCTATGCCCTCTACTTGAGCTATAGACGGACAATTTGGTTCCAAGTGAATTTTGGGGTGGCCGATGGAGTATTTTTTGTTCTTGCAAACGTAAGGATACAATGAACACTCATCCTAGTACTTGATCTTCTCCTCACAAGAAAGGTCTGCTTCGTGGAAGAGCTTGATACAATTAGTACGCCCACCAAAGAATACGTCCCTGGGACTGAGTGGCCCCTTGCTGTACACCTCGTACTGGAGTATAAATTGTTTCAAGTCCTCGTCTGTGCGTTTCATCGCATTAAACATACACTGCCACATCTCTACGACCGTGTAGCCGGCATTCTTAAACTTTTCAACACAAACCATGGTCGCTCCATAGCGCGTCTAGATGGTCTTGTGGGGACTATTTTTGATAGGGGTGGTCCTTTCAGGCTAACAGAGAGGGCACCCGTGCCAATAACAACCCCAGAACTGAAAGACGGTGGTGGTATCTCCAGCTTTAACAACGCCGTCTACACGTCGCCCTAACACATATTCCTCACGGCCGTTACCCGCATGAAGAATAGAGACACCGCGTTGATGGGCCTACCAGCATCTACATGAACGCAGGCTTTGCAACACGTCTGCACGACACATAAGTTAGGTTCGTGCAAGTACGTGCAAGCCGCACCTTAAAGAAGTGTTTCTTGCCTGCATTCAAAATCATAGAATACAAACATAAAATTGCTCTTTTTAGTGACGGCTTTGATGGGGCCTGCTTTATATAGCAGAAATGACCAAAAGGACGATGGGTCTCGCATATTCTACAAAAAGTCTCATAACACCTATGTGAATAATTTGATTTTTACAAACTGAAAATTTGCCCGCATACCTCGCAAACCTTTTTGATATCACAGTCCGACCTGTGACCTCTGCAGAAACCGGGACGTTTATGGTTATCAAAACATGTCTGGTTTGTGAACCAACGTTTGCAGTCTTTAAAGACCACAGATCTTCTTCCGCTACAAACTGCTTTATTGTGGCACTTTTTGCACGTGGATTCGCACTTGTGCGTATTCTTATTACTGAACGGCACACGGCACTCGTGGCAAAAGTACGAGCATTTAAACGCGGCTGTCAAGGATGATATGACATCAAAATGGTTTTGCTTATTGTCGTGAAAATACAAATCAAAGTAGCCCTTAAAGGAATGTTCGGAGGGAGTAGGCCCCTCATATAGGACCTGTCTCCCCCGACATTCCCTAATCACTGCGATTTTGTATTCGGAGAGGTATGTTTGAAATTGTTTCAGCTCGGTCAGCCCACCACCTTTCAAAAGATTCACACGGGCATCACGGCATAGTTCCTCTGCGTTGTACTTTTGAATTTGACGGCCCTGTTTAATCCTTATAACGGTGTTCACGTCCATGCATCCTGGGTCACATATAGCTTTGGCGACAACCAATGCACGGGCAAGGCAAAGTGTGTCGCCATTTTGAATCGTAATGATCCCTTGGTTTTTACGGCTATATGTGGTAGCGGGAGAGAGTTTATCACAATAACGTGCACTTCCACGAGACTCCTTAAAATGGCTGAGTTTAATGTACAGTGGTGCTGTACTGAAAAACAAACTATTACTTTGCAACACACGACTTACGTTATCAAGCACGGCTCGAGCGTCTAACTGATTCGTTCGCCTAAATGAGACATATACAGGAGTCAACGTCGAGTCCGTGCTATTCAAAAGTAAGCCGACATGGTCATCGGCGCTGATGCCATGGTCCTGAAGCCGACTTAGCAAATTACTAATTTGTTCTTCAAGCCAGATTAATGCGTCACGATCGCTTGCTGGAGCACCAAAATGTACGATAATTTCTCTACCAGTTTAAAAGAAACTCCTCAATTGTTTAATTCTCTCCTCGACGATCCTAAGAGGGACACCACTCGACAGGGCCCCACCTACCTGGTTTACCGGGCCACTAAATCCCGATTGCGTGGCTGAAGATGGTCCCGCTATCGCTGCCACCACGGGTTGTGGGAGGACCACGGATCCCGTCTGCCACACCGCAGCTTGGGCTCTAACATCGTCTCCCTGGCTCGGAAGCGGTGCTCCTGCGGTGTGGTGATGGGGATTCGTTGCCTGTGGCGGTGGGAGGACCATCCCGCTATTTCCCGCTTCTATTTGAACTATAACACAAAATCACGTGTCAAAGTAAGCACTTTAAATAAAATTGTTTCAAACATTCGCGTATTTCTTTTCTCTTTAGAATGTATAATAATTTTCAATTTCAATCTACTTTCGGTATTAATATAATATGTTACAATTTATCCTAAACATAATTGCTTTAACGGATACCAACATTCGCATAGTGTGTGTAATAAATACATTCGAACCTTAGTGCATCTACAAATACAATCCAAGGCAGTTAATTTATCACTATGAGGGGTTAAACCTACATTTTCATCTATGCTGAGAATTGAACCCGGGACCCATCGCAAAATGTGTCTAATAAATACATTTGAACCCTAGTACAACTACAAAATACAGTCCAGGGAAGTTAATTTATCACTATGAAGAGTTAAACCTACATTTTCACCCATGTAGGGAATCGAACCCGGGACCTTTCGCAAAGTGTGTGTAATACATACACTTTAACCCTAGTACAACTACAAAATATATTCCAGGCAGTTAATTTAACACTATCAAGGGTTAAACCTACATTTTCAACCATTTAGGGAATCGAAGCACCTTTCGCAAAGTGCCTGTAATAAATACAACCTAGGACAACTTCAAAATTTAGTCCAGGGCAGTTAAACCCGCATTTTCACNCCGATTTGTAATCGATTCAGGGTCCCTTGTCTAGGTAAAAAATATAGGGTTTGTCTTTCTCTCTCAATTTAATGATCGGCTAAATCAACAATATAATTTCTCCTGAATGCCTGTAAGAAATATCTCTAAACTTAAACTACATAATTTCCCCCTTTTAAAACAGTATTAATTTTCGAAACAAGCTTTCTACGCTATCTGTTGGCCCGACAAGCAAGCACAGCCACACATACACATGTCATAGATGAAATAAGGTATTTGCAAGGAATACATGTATTCACACAAATTGGTAAAAATAGAAAGTGGACAGAATTAATTTTACTCTTGGTGGAAATAAATAAAAAATCCTTTAATTTATAACTGTTACAATTTTTCAGTCTAAAGCTCGGATCACTTTTGTTTTATTCATAAAATGTTAAGACTATAACATCCACAAACCCTGCCAGCTGTATGATAATTTATCAAACCAACCGTGTCGGGAAATGAACCCAGGACCAATAGAGTACTATACAGACACGCTATCGCATGCACTAAGGTGGTGGCTGAATATTTGATCCACCACATTGCAAACGTTAATTTAATAAGTGGCTAAAGCGACAATTATAATTTTCTGTCTTTGACAACCTTCTCGAAACGGTCAGCTATAAAAAGGTTTTGGTATGCTATCGAAATAATGGTGTTTTGGGAGGAAGAGAGCCCACAAATAGTCTATTTACAAACTAGTGGCTATAGTATAGTTAATTTTAGACGGTACTTACATATCAGCCGGTCTATCGCTTCCAATTCACCCCAAACATCGGGGAGCGAATTTCCGCCGCCGTCTGTCGGGGTCTGGGATCTGTAGATGGGCGCCGGCGTGAGGATGACGGGGGGTGACGTGAGGATGACGGGGGGCCTGAGGACGACGGGGGACGGCCTGAGGATGATGGGGGGCTGCGTGAGGACGCCGGCGATGCCGTGCCGAGCACCGACCGCTTCTAGTACTTTGCATGCCTCCGCCAGGGCAACCACTGTAGCAACCGCTACGTTGTCCCTCAGGCCCTCATCCAGCCCATATGGATTCCCTTAGTCTGAAATTAAATAAATACATATTAATTACTATCGTGAGAAAAAACTACTCGCCAATCACGATCAAATATAAAGCAGGACGTTAATTACTCACGGACCAGTCGCCATAAGCCAGGCAAATTCCGTCCTCGCTGAAAAACTCTAGCGGATCTGGGCTACCCGGCGCTACCAGCATTGTAGGTGGCGGGGGTGAGTTTTCTTGAAAGTCTGTGAAAGGAACAAATGCCGCTTTAGAACAAAGACGTATTAAGCAAAATAGTAACTATTAAAATATACAAAACTATTTTAAAACATACTTGAATTTATCCAATTTTCCTGCGCGTCAAAACTCATCTTGATGATTATCGGAGCCAATCACAAATTTAAATGACCGACTGTAATCATTTTGAGGTCTATTTATAGACACTTCAAAAGGCGTGCCAACTGTAATGGCGGTGGTTGCCCAATACACATTGGCGCATGCCCGATGCGCACAAGACCCTTTATAAGTCCCGTTATCCACCAGACACCTTCTAGCTGGCGATGAGGATGGACGTGCTAAGTAGACGCTCTACTATGTCTGTTCATACAAATGTGGGTACACTTTGGCACAGAATGAATAAGTTTGGATAGCAAGTGCGGGCTCACAAACTTTTTTCTCACTCGGAAGGACATTAGCTGTGCTAGCCCTAGGGTTGTGGGTACCCCATGGCGCAGAATAAATAAGTTTGGTTTAGCAAAATGCTGGTGTACTTCCCAATCCTATGCTGATAAAGCGTAGCTATGCTAGGAAAATCATGTCTTCCAGAAAAACCACACTTTTTTTCTCACTCTCGCAAATGTGGTGTGCATTGAGTGGTAGGCCTACGGTCGATGGTCGCGTGGTCTAAGGCATCTATGACGGGGGGAGCGACGTTTGAGACCGTGTATCTAAGATTGAGCCAGAGAAACTCGGGAGCAATGGACGGACGCAAACCTACTTGATTATTACTTGTTTAATTCTAGTCAATTTGAAACTATCTGGTAAATACCCTTTAAAATTAGTACCACTGCAATTATTCCTCTACACCCATACTTCAGGGTGTAAGTAAACTTTACAGTGTGCGGGAAAATTATTATTTTCGCTTTGCCAAAGGTCCCAGGTTTGAATCCTTTGTGAATCAAGAGCTTTGGCTATTTCTGTGGTAAGCTGTTGACCGTAGTTCGAGTTTATACCAAAAGATGTCTGCAGCGTCTATAAACAGATTCTGATAGCGTGGACATCTCGGCCTTGGGGGTTGCGGGCACATGGTATAGAGAACAAATTATATAAAGTTACACTTTTGCACTATAGATAGTTGGCCGCTCTTTAACTACAATATAGTCTCTCACGCAAATCAGCACTTATTTCACTCTTGCATGAAGATCATAGTACGAGTTTTCGTTAATAGCTCACTTTGACAGCTCATTTCAACCCCCTACTGTTACTTTTTCGATAACAGATAGCGTGACAATCTCGAAATTATCAATCTGACACTCTGGCGAGGGAATATTGCTTTTCTGAAACACGACACGGTTATTTGGCTTGGGGGCGCATTCAGAGGACTTTGACACCCGTGACTTGAAGATCATGACTTCCACCGGGGGTTGTGGGGTGTGGGGAGTGGGTCGTTACCACTCTGGGATTTCCCGCGCTATACCTTGCCACACCTCGGCCGTGAGACATGGGAAGTACTGGGGGGGAGAGAGGGAAAAGAGAAAGGAAGAAGAAGAGGGGTATGACGAGATGCGGGGAAGTGAAAGGGGGTCTGGCTACTCGGCGGCCATACTCCTCTTCAAGTGACAGGACAGAGAAGGTGCCTCGCCCCTTACGAGCTCTACAGCCAGTCGGTTGTTCAGCCATCACACTCCATGTTCTGCTGGAGCGCTGTGGGCTGCATGTTCCCCTCTTATAAATAACGCCCCAATCCTACCCAATAATTAATTATCAATAAACAATAATCAATTAGCAATCATCAAGAACAAACATATCCGGAGCGGTAAGCGTGGGGGGTGGTAGGGGAGGTAGGGGAGGAAATTACGTAACCCAACAAGTTTGGAACACGGGAAAAGAGGTCAGGAGGAGGGGGAAAACAACAGCCAATCAGAGAGCAAGGGGCGTAGTCACGTGACCAATTTCAGCCAATAGTAAAAGTAGGTCAAACTGGGCCAGGTCATCATACTCACTAGTCACTACTGTAGTATCAGAGTCAAAAGCTACTCTTTCTCCTAGTTTCTCTAATTTCATTTAGATAGTTTACAATCAAAATACCTTTATCATTACTCTTATAATCAACAACCAGAAGGTGACCTGGTGGTCTAGGTGTAAGATGTCGGACTTCTGTGCTGGGGGTCCGGTGGTTCAATCCTCGGTCCCGGCACAGATTTATCTGATTACCAAACCCTTCCTTCACCTCTGACAAGACATCTTGTGAATGTGTGAAATGGCAAGCCTCCACCGTGGTTCGGATTCCACGTTAAACTGTAGGTCCTCCATTTAATCTCATAATCACCCTACCATTTACACACTAGCGTAAGTGCGTATAACCCGAACGGGTAGTAAGATGCGGTGCTAATAATAATAACAACCAGAAAGTCATCGTTATTCCTTTAAAAGTATTCTTTAATATATTGTTTAATTTCTTTAACAAAATTCAAATATAATCATGAGAGAAAGTCCTGTTCCCTTTTGAGTTAAAAGAGAGAGAAGGCCTAACATGATTGTGTGTCCTCAAATCCAATTACTGTCACATAATACATTATATTATAAAACTGATATAAATTTCCAATCGGCTCTTAGGTCCGATAATTTATTGAAAAAATCATACTTATAGAATATTTGTATAAAAACCAGATTAAATTAATGATTTACTTGTTATCAACAACAACCAAATAAACAACCCACAGTACACCCGGCCGGATTTGAGCCCCGATCTTCCCGTCCTCGGCAGTCTAGCTCAACACGAGACTAGCACATTAGAGCGTGCGGCCACCGAATAGGGCAGTACTACTTAAAAAGTTGTAAGTAAGAGTCTATCATCGTAAATAGAAATATATGTTCTACCCCTTCCAATCATGGCCAAAGTTTCTGCACCTGTTGTATGTCTTTAATAAGAAAGTTGCTCAAAGAGAGACAGATGGAATTACGAGTACTATGTGGTGAGGCAACCTTTACGTTAGTGTTGCCCTGGGAGAATTACTATGTGGTGAGGCAACCTTTACGTTAGTGTTGCCCTGGGAGAAAACCTCTGAACTACGAGTAGCCAAAGAGCCGGCTACAATCATTTTTTATGTTAACCTGGAAAGAAAGTTTTTGTTGGAAACGGTAAAAAAGTATGTAATTTTTAAAATCTTATTTTTTTTAATAACAATTTTTTTAATATCAATTGTTTGGATTGTTTTTATTTATTTCAACATTTAGCGTAAAACTTATAATTGTTATTTGAATTTTAATTGATGGCTAGCAATACATTTTTTTTCTGGATATTGTTAATTTCTATAAATATAGAAGAAGAGAAATAAAAAAACGCTAGTGAATTGGTATTATAGTTTTTTAAATAGTCTTTCCTTCAGATTAACCTGTATTTTCAATACGGACAATTTCTCTCCCGCCGACTCTTGAGATGCATTCTTACAATATTTCATTAAAATTTATTTTTATTAATTAAAAATCACGTTTTATTACCCGTCTGAGCTAAAAATATTTTAACTACTAAAATACCCACTTCAGTGCCCGAACGGTGTAAGGCGTCAGGGAGAGCGAGACTCGAATCCCGGTTGGGACAACTAAGAGTGCTTTTCCCTTAAATGGTTTCCCACCTTCCTTCCACGCAAATGCGGGTAGCTTACCTCTAAAATGCTTCCTTCTCTATCCCTAATCCATTAGAGTAATTATCGTATATGCGTATAACTTGAGCGGGCAGTAAGATGTTATGATGAAAATCAGGCGCGCGCCCCCCATTCCCACGAATCCCCAGTTCCTTTTAAAGTTATTATTCGCACTCTCACGACAATTTTATCTTACCATAATAGTTTCAAGAAAAATATGTTTTTGGTTTAAGTAATAGCAGGCAATGTTTTTAAAATGGCATGCGGTCGGGCGCGAGGCGGTCAGCGCCTGAAATTGTGAAACCAAACCTTCCCTCCCCTTAACCCATTGTCCTCCTCCTGCTATAGCTAGCATTGCTTATTCTTCTTTTGAAATGTGTATAGCGTGAACCAGCAATAATTGTTGTCAGTTATCCTGCGTGCTCCTGCATCTTGAGGATGTGCGTGTTTATAATATTATGTAGGGTTATTTTAGGATAATGTTTTATTTGAGTTATATGTTTTAATACTTTTTGTAACTAGGCTTAATATGAATAGTTCAATTCAGGCGCTTAAGACAACGAATATTGCAAGTAAGAATAATTCCAACACTGACTCGTCATCTGCAAACCAGACTAAATGAGCTTGATATTTATTCCACGCACTCACTGCGGCGGGATACTTTTTACAATAATTTAATGAGCTTTGCAACATTTTTGAGTGTGTATTTAGTAAAAATACCCGAGTACAATACACTTGACCGTGATTCTGACTACAACCTTTCCGTCACTGACAATCCTGCCTAATATTTGAGTGACACCGTAGACCGTGCAACCACCAATGCGGGTGGATTTCTTAAAGAGGAATTTGTAATTGAGCTAATCCATGACAACAGTTACAAACACTAGCTTCAGTGGCCTTGTGGTCTAACACGCTACTCTCGTAGTAGACGAGACTGCCGATGGCGGGGAGATCGAGGTTCGAATCTCGGTTGGGTATACTGAGGGTGGTTTTTCCAAAATGGTTTTCCACTCCCTCTTCACGCAAATGCAGTTACACTTCCTCTGAATATAACCTTCCCAGTCCCGTAGACTACTAACGTAATCAGTACATAATCGCATAACGGGTAGTAAACGTGGTGCTAAAATAAATAAAATTCAGCTCCTTCAAAATTCACTCATATTACAGGAGCTGAATTTCTTGTCCGTGTGTAAAATGTTCAATTCACCAAATAAATATTGCTTCTAGAAACTCATTTTGACATTAATTCTCGCAATGCCGTCACCCCGGTTGTATGTATGCCATTTAATGATTATAATGTAGGCCTATTGAGAAAAATATATCCACTACAATGTATTATTTGTTTTCCTATCCCAAAATCCACCCTTATTAACATATAATATGAATGGGGCCAAAGTGAAAAAAAAANTATATATATATATATATATATATTTACTTGCCGGAATTTGAACTCCGACCAGCCAGGTTAATAGTGACAAAGGGAAACCCTACACCATTCGATATGAGAAATAATTGCAGTGTCAGGATCCATCCGTCCCTTCATGCAGGCGATACATCGTCTTGATAACGAGGGAACAAAGTTTCTACAATGACCGTAATTCCCGTCTCAAATCTTGTACTTTCGTTTTTGTTGTGCGACTTGACTCGGCCATGCTGTGTTGTAATGCTAGTAGCGTCACTCGAGGAGGAAGCAGTGCTGCTTCAAAAACGAATACGACTCACTTTCTTCTCGGACATTAAAAAGCTGTTCGTCCCCTGAAGGACTGTACACACAAGGCGGTTTAACAGTTCGCGTTGCACCACTGCTGTGACCACATCTCCGTCAGACATCTTAACACAAACATAGTGTACGTGTACACCGACTGGAGAGAAGACTCCTTTGGCCAATAAATTAGAGGTAACGTTCTTTATCAACCTTACTCACGGGCGTATTTTATTCAGAGATGCAATTAGATTTTAGTATTGCCCAAATAAATGTTACAACCCAGGATTGTGTTTGAAATGTATCTACATTTATCTATTTAATTACAAATATTTACTATTAATTTTGAAACGAGCAATGGCTTTTAACTGTCTTATATTAGAAATAAATGTTACGGCGCACTGCACAGACTTTCTCTCTCTATAAACTCGTAAGATTTCTGAACGGAATAATAATATACATCGTATCATCATCACTCCACATAAGAATACGAATAAAATAATATACAATGATATAGAATCAATGAGAAAATAGGCGCATCTTTGTCCACAAAAGAGCATTTCAAACAGTTTAATGTTTTAAAGACAATAAAATGGTATTTGAACCATTTGCTGACAACTTGAAAACTGGGATCTGCTTTACATGTTCCAATTTATGAAAATTGTATTACTAGAGATTCATGAAACGTCAAGATTCATCAAAATTTCTGTTTTAAATCATATATTTTTATTTTTAAAGAATCAATGCCCTCATTTGTATGTTTGGACCAATAAAAAAGATTAATATTGGATCCACAAGGGTCAACACTTCGTATTAAAATTTTAACATTTTATTAGGTGTTGCACATCTTCAAGTCATCGCATTGATATTTGATTATTCATTTATACATTTTGACCAATAAAAAATGTTAATATTGACTATTGAGTCTAAAATGGAGATAGATCATTGTTGTACAAACATTTCTCCTAAGAGGTTTAAGGAAAAATAACATACTTTTTTTAGATACTTATATTTAATTACTCTATGGCATTGGAGAATTATTGCGTTAAGACTTAAGTAGTATATGTTTACAAATAAGCTCACAAAATTGTATTAATATATTTGCAAATATCTCAGAAACTGTTGCTTTTATAAAATATATGTGTCAGATAAAAGTTTTTTATTTCTAATAGTACTACAATTTTGCAATGATAAGTTATTTAGTATCTCAAATAGTTGGGGAGATACGGAAATTAATGCTTCTGTAAAGTACCCTAAGAATAATTTTCATGGGAAAATGAAAATAGCCAGTCTATTTATAATCTTAATCAACGCCTAGATACGAATTTTAATCAAAATCGTAGGAGCAGATTTTGAGAAAACCTATTTTTTCTCTTTTCGCCCCTTATAAAACTACTCTTAATTTTAAGTTTTAATAGACACAGAGACAGACGGCATTGCAAAAGACTATTTTTTAGGGTTCGGGGGGTCATGAGACGTCGACATCCATCAACATTTCAGGTTAGATATTTTTTACGGTCGCAATACTTAAACTTTAATGTCCAAAAAGTTAAAAAATATATATAATTGCGTATAGTTGAAAGTTATTGATTTTATAAAAATATGCTTCAAATAAAATATTTGTATCAAAGATATATATACATATTTGTAATGCTAAGTAATTTCATATCTCAAATAGTTTCGGAGATATTATAAAAAATGTTAATTTACGCATCAGACCGGAGCCCTTAAAGCCATTTTGCCGTAATATTGAGAGTAGCCATTTTGTTTGTAATATTTATTAATGTTTATAAATGAAATTTAATCAAAATCGTTAGAACCGATTTTGAGAAAATCGACTTTTTCTCTTTTTGCCCTTCAGTAAACTACCCTTAATTTTAGGGGTGGATATCCAATTCCAAAAATTCCCTCGGGGCAACCCTAGATATCAAGTTTTAGCTCAATCGGTAAAATAGTTTAGGCTCTAGTTGGAGGTACAGACAGACGGACGGAAATTCAAAAAACACTTTTTCGGATTCAGGGAGTCATGAAACGTCAAGATTCATCAAAATCTCTAACTCGGTTTTTTTGACGATCACAATACTTTCTCTACCTGTAAGATAGAGAGAAAATAAAAAGACCAATAACACTGTATTTGGTTTTCTATCGCCCTTCTTTCCTATATTTCAGGTAAAGAGGTGTCTATATAGTTAATAAAAACAATGTCGGGCCTATAAAGCGCTAAAACAAAGTATCTCAAAGGGATCGACTCATCAAAGCTAACAAGATTTTAGTTGCAGATTACAAATAATAGGTGAAAAATACTCTAGAATATTTTGAAGTTCAATAAACTAGATTATGCTTACTATTGATCCAAATTACCGGAAATAAATGTAGTTTATCATATTTCAACTACACTCGGTATACAAGCATTACTTCAATTAATACTTTTTTTCCCTACAGATTTTACTAACACGTCCAAGGTTGTCTGGCAATGATTAAATAAAGTTAAATGATTATTATTATTATTATTATTATCATAATAACTAAATTGACTCCCTTTATACAATGAAACAGAATTAAATCTTGACTAAACATATATTGCCTATATAAAGTGCAATATTGAAATTTATTTACTGGATCAAGTTTTTAAAATGAACTATAATTGATCACGTCATACAAATGGTTAAAATCATAATTAGTGTCAAAAGGTTGTTTTTTTTTAACAATGGGTGGTTTTATATTAGTCCCTACTGGTAGGCACGTGAACGAAATATCGGTCTCATGTACCTGTAGTTTGGTTTGCATTGATGGTAAGGTCGTGGCTCAAATACCAACCGTGCTTTTCCACACTCTCTCCGCACAATTGAATGGGTCTTAAGGCCACATTACGCGCATCCATTTCCTCCTGTGCTTCCTCGTGGAAGTTTCTGGAGGTAGCATGTAGCAACTTCCCCATCAGGTATATTGGTGGGTGGAGTATTACTGCCCGTCTAATTAGCGACAATTTTAGTAGTTCAAAGTACCAGAGACGTGGACTATGTATATCGTCCAGACCTCTCGGATGCCCGCATTTTTTAAAGTTCTTTTCTACGCGTATTTTTCAGGGAGCTAATTTGATTCATCACGGTCTCTTTTGTTACATCATTCTCCACTTCTTTAAATTTATTCACTAAACTATCCCACGCTTTTTGTTTGAAGTTTATATATAAACATTCCTAATCCTTAACTCACCATAAACACGCCAAGGTAAATTACTTCTGCCAAAATCTCCTTATTGTAGCAACGAAAATCAGTCATGGTATAGAGAAAATTAAAACAAAAAAAAAATGAACAGTCAGAGATGTAGTGTACAAATAGCCCGTAAACAACAAGAACACAATGGCAGCGGGAAAACCAGTGCTTGGTGAGACTGACGCATGCGCATTGGAATAAGTAGACGTGAAGAAACCCAAACTGCTATTAGACGCATCAACTTCCCCGTGGGCTTCTCGAAAATATCCAACCATTCGGATATTCATGGAGGGGTCATTATGGTTTCCCCCGCACCCCCTCCCCCTCCATGGTTTTGCTGTATTACACGCACCAACTTACCCACGAGGAAGCCCGTAATGCGGCCTTAGTTGAAGTTAAACTTGTATTATTATTATTTAGCCCCGCGTCTTACTACCCGTTCGGGTTATACGCTTAAGTACTAATTACACTAATGGATTAGGAATTGAGAAGGTTGAATTAAAGGAAGTGAACCAACATTTGCGTGGAGGGAGAGTGGGAAAACCATCTAGGAAAAACCACCCCTAGTTCACCCGACCGAGATTCGAACCTCGATCTCCCCGTCCTCAGCAGTCGAGCTCAACACGACAAGCGCGTTAGCTAACTACGCCACCGAGGTGGGTGTTAACCTTGTAGAAATAATGTAATATACTAAAGATTGTATTTGTTCTTTTATATATACATATATATTATTAAGTATCAATATGTATAGTGATATATACCTATACATTAAATATATATGTACATATATAATAAGGATATATATATATATACATACTACATATATAATTAATATATATGGTACAGGATGTATCTATTTAAGTGGAAAGAGACTGCGGTGTGAATAGTAGACCTCAAAACAACACAAAAAGTCATACGTACGTACATACATACGTACGTACATACATACATACATACATACATACATACATACATACATACATACATACATACATACTATACACACATACATACATACATACATACACACACACATACATACATACATACATACATACATACATATATACATACATACATACATACGTACATACATACATACGTACATACATACATACACACATACACACATGCATACATACATACATACATACATACACACATACATACATACATACATACATATATACATACATACATACATACATGCATACATACATGCATACATACATACATACATACATACATACATACATACATACATACACACATTCACACATACACACATACATACATACATAAATACATACATACATACATATATACATACATACATACATACATACATACACACATACATATATACATACATACATATATACATACATACATACATACACACATACATACATACTTACATACATACATACATACATACACACATACATACATACATACATACATACATACATACATACACACATACATACATACACACATACATACATACATACATACATACATACATACATACATACATACATACATACATACATACACACACACACGCATACATACATACATACATACATACATACATACATACATACATGCATACATACATACATACATACATACATACATACATACATACATACATTGTTTGGTTAAATAAATTAAGTTAGGTCTAAGAGTTTCCACACCCTCATTCATACTCATTATCATAATCATCTCTTCTCATCAAGATATGGAAAGAGCCCCCGCGGAAAAGATGTACGATTAGTGGTTAACATTTCAACACACTGGGCTAGACACGAATATACATATAAAAGATGGGTCGAATCCTATATTCCTCGAATCTAAATCTCGAATCCGAATCCAAAATTATCTTTCGAATCTCGACTCCAAATTCGAATTCTCGAATCTTCAATAGTAAATTTTTAGTTTGTCAAAAAGTTGAAAAGTATATTTTAAAAATGCAAACAAATTGACATTTTAGAAGGTTTGGAACCACTGTTTATTTGTCTTTTCTATTACGTTTCAAGAACAAAAAGGACATTAAACATTAAATTATTTTTCTGTAAACAATGTTCTTTTTTAAATAAGGTGATTTTGCTCTTTTATTTTTACATAAATCAAGCTTAATTGTATTTTTTTTCTAATTATACGAATCTATGTAATTCTTGAAAAATTGAATTTTGAGCTCAATCTAAGGCATTCATTTATATTAAGGATTCGAGATATTTTTTTTTTTGCGAGTTCTCGAATCTCGAATTTTTCGAATATCATAGGATTCGAGGTATTCGAGGACTCGAGGATTCTTTTAGATATATATACATGATGTGGCGTGCAGTCCGTGCACTGCATTCACCCCAACAGCAGACGTCTCTCTGAAGCGGTAAATCGTTAAGAGTTTCATCGGGTCTCATTGCCTCCTGTAATGTCGGACAAACATCCTCCTCTTGTTCTGTCTCTTCTCTTCTTCAGCACTACCTGCTGCTTTGTGTTTTTTTACTTCTGCGATAATTTCTGAATCAATCAACACTTGAAATGTTTCTACGTGCCCATCTTCTGTCACATAGGACTCAAGCTCATTTCCTAATTATTTCACATTGAATTGCTTAATACACTCCGAGAGCAGCAAGTCATTTTCCCCTTCTTCTTCTTCTTCTTCTTCTTCATCATCATCATCATCGGGTAAATTAGTTTGTGAGAGTGGTGCTTTATAGAAGCACTTTGCTAACATCTGCTGCGTTACACTCTTCCAAACATCGTTCAGGGATTTTTATCGCATCTAACACAAAAACACTAACAGGTTTCGCCGTGCCCATCCAAACATTTTTTTTGTTTAAGTTGCTTGTGGTATTGACACTTAAGGCCTCTAATGATGCCTTGGTCCATAGGTTGCAAGACGCTCGAACAGTTTGCCAATAAGAAAACTAGATTAATGTTGGTCAAATTTAACTTTGAATAGGCTGCACATTTGGTAACAATGAGTTGAAATTTTTGGTTTTTCAACGACAGCTCTTTGACCCACCTATTAATAGTTCATCTTTAAAAACACTAGATGTCATCCACGCATTTTGGTTGGCAATGTAGTTTACGGGAAGTTTTCTAATGTTTTTAAAACATCAACTGTAGTGTTATGGTTTGCCGGTAAAGCCCTCGTTGTTGGCACCAATATTTTTAGTTGTGTTCTCGCACTCTTTGGGGAGTCCCTCTCTGGATGTCCTCGTTGTCGAGTCAAGTTGAAGAGTGATGTTTTGTGCTCTTTGGGGAGTCCTTCTCTGGATGTCCTCGTTGTCGAGTTCAAGTTGAAGAGTGATGTTTTGTGCTCTTTGGGGAGTCCTTCTCTGGATGTCCTCGTTGTCGAGCCAAGTTGAAGAGTGATGTTTTGTGCTCTTTGGGGAGTCCTTCTCTGGATGTCCTCGTTGTAAAGCCAAGTAGTGAAGTGGGAATGTAGGGAGGGGATTGTAGGATTCTCTTCTCTGCAATCCTAGGTTGGAGTTCGTCGTGATATTTATATGGGTTTTGTATTGATATTATTCATATATATATATATAAGACGTTAGTTGTTGAAATTTATTCTTTATTAAGTTAAATTCAGTTTATAAAGAATAATTTTATTCGCACACCCGATACTGCAGCCTAACGCGTCGTAGACTGTTCCTCTATAAGGTTGTTTGACGAGAGAAAATTTTAGCTTAATGAGACGTGGACCTTTCCTCTGTGCGGTTATGGAATGAATTTGAATATTTGAGAATAGTTTGACACAGACCGTTCCTACGGTAAGGTTGTGGACCTAATTTTATATTAATGAGATGCAGACCTTTTCTCTGTAAGGTTATATAGCCTTCTTTTTGAATATATTATATTTCAGAAAAAAATCATTCCAGGATGTTTTTTCTGGTTTTGTTTCTTTATTTTGTTGCATCATACTCAATTCATTCTAGAAGCGAGGAAGAGAGATAGAGAGTGTTTTTGAAGTGGTCATATTTCACAAGTTCTTGCAATAATGGTGTGGGTACGTTTTAAACAATGTAAAATATAAACTGACGTCATAGAGTCTTCGTAAACAAAAAAATAAATAGATAATTGATCATTCAAGTGTGTGAGGAGATTTCCTAATACATCTAGATATATTTAGTTTTATATTCTGAAACTATTCATTAATTTGAAATATGTTAAGGGTGGGAACTTTTGATTTAAATTAATGTGAAATGAAATTCTATTTCACTACACTAGGACGCAGACTTTTCCCGATAGCTAGAATTAGCCTTTTATCTGTTCCCGTCATGTTCGCACAAAAAAAACTGTAGCTTTTTGAATGGAAATCTTCCCACCAACACATTTTTCGTTTTTAAATTTGAGAGTCTCCCATGACGTTAATTTATACTACAAAATTCCTACTTTGTCACCAATAAAGATCTCTTCATTATATGATCAACTACGGTCTGGCCAAGTGTTGCGTATCCAATCAAGAGCTTGTAACGTTTAGATCTATGCTTTTTGCCTCGCCACACATTTTGCAAAGCAAATTGAATGTAGGTCTTTAAAACAACCTAGCCATGTGTTGGAGCATGTAAGTTAAATAACAAACTATTTTCCAAGATATGTATCTTTTAACAAAATGAGCAAATACTTATGCTAAGCAGTTGATAAATAATGGGTACAACATAGAACTTGCATTGTACTTTTCTGTTTTTTATGTATAAAAATATTTAATAAATCTCACCATTGTAAGTTTGTTAGCGATAGTATTTAGTAGATAGTAGCTAAATTTATTTTGTCAAATTAGTTTGTAGTGTTTTTGATATTTTTTTTTTTTTTTTTTTTTTTTTTTTTTTTTTTTTTTTTTTTTTTTTTTTTTAGATTTTAATTTTTAACCAACTTCCTCCTTGTACTGAAAATACAACATTTCTTACAATGATAGTTCGTTGGTTTAAACGAGTACAGTACATAGTTTACATCTAAGAAATAAATTGACCAGCATTAGTGAGCACGTGTACTAAATGTAGGGCTCATTTAGATTAGTTTTCTGGTTATTTGAGGTCAGGGTTTCAGTTACGGCTGGATGTACTATGGGTGGTTTTCTTTAAACGGTTTCTAACTTTCTCTCCATGCTAATGCGGGTGTATTTCATTTAAATTCTATATTTACACTCTCTACATCAGTGTAGTTGAATGTGTAGGCCAAACAGGTAGTAAGACGTGACAGAAATAAAAAAAAATACCTTCTTCGTATAAGTCAACAAATTCTTAAAGAGCACTCTAGAAAACTTACGTGGACTACAAATTTCCATAAAGTTCCAAGCCTTTTTAAAAATGTATTACATCCACACAACTTAGTTTGTTTGCTTGTTTATTTGGAGAAGAAGGTTTTGGGGATGTTTTTATAACTTTTATATCTTGATCTAGTTGGCTGATATCATCAAGCTCTGTTCACATATATTTCACGTTATTAATATATATATAGTTTTATTCAAGATACTTACTTTTACAAGTACAAGGTTTAATAAATACAACTTATGTATGTATGTATATTGTAAAAAAAAAATTTGGAGGTTTTTGGCTCTCAAATAGTGGCATAAGTTAAATTATTTCACATTTAGTAAAAATTTTCTGTGCTGAAAATCTTTTATTCATGAATGCACCCTAAAGAAACTGGTTTAAACTTTACCAACATATTTTTAGAACTATATTAACTACGTCAGGGATGCCTAAAATATGGAGAGCTAGTGAGCTATGATCTTAGATTTAAAAAACAAACCCAGCTGTACTTGATGACATGGTCAAACGTTTACAAATCATGTTAGACCGTTTGAACAAGAGGTTGGGATTGATTTTCAATATTTGAAAATTTCGTTTGAGGAAAACTAATTTAAAGATTTTTTGGGGTACTCAAAGTCTATATTGAACGCTTTAATCCCAGTAGTAAAACGAGTAGGGTAATTAGAGTAGTTGTACGTACCCAAACTAACCTGGGAATATGATGGGAAGAATGATCCCCAGTACACCTTGGCCGGATTCGATCCTCGTCGAGCAAGATAACAGAATGCCATTATAACGAGCGCGAGGAACAAATCATTAGAAATAGTTAATTTTTACCTAGTTTGTGTACATATTTACGTAGTTTATTTTCATAATTTATACAACCTGGGTAAAGTTTGTTCGAATTTGAATTTTTTTTAAATCCAACTTTACATTATATAGGATGATTCAAAACTCTCTGTACAAACTTTAATTGAAGAAAAGGGACCCTAAAACCAACCTTTTTCTTTAATAAGTGTATGTCCGTAAACGTCTCCCTCAGGGGTCGTCCATAAACCACGTAACGCTTCTTTCGTACCTTTTTATCCCCCTCCTCTCCCCCATATATAAATTTACCCCTCTACCCCCCTCCCCCAACCTGTGTTACGTAACTTTTCTCACCAAGAATGAATGCCATTTTTTAATAGGGAAGTTTTGTGATACTAAAGGAGGGATTCAGAGTTAGTTCTTTTTAAAATCCATTTTAAATCGTGTACATAAATTATTTCCGAGAGTATTATTATTTATACAGACATAAAGACGTCATCAGGTTCATGAGGGTAAACCTCTGCTATATTTACGTTATGGATGCCAGGTTTTAGATCTTAGTAAGAGCGAGACAGCACTACTGTGTTGAGTAGGATGGCCTGTTCTATAGGTGATGTTAAAGTACTCACATCAGATACTTGACGCTGGGGGAAGACATCTTTCTTAATTGTGCACTTTTTTATAGTCATATTATCATCATACAGAGAGATATTTTAACAATTCTAGGTACACCACTTTTCTAAATTATACTTGGGATTAATCTACAATTTTACTTTAATCAACTTACAATTACCTAGACACATGTTTCGTCCCAACAATTGCGCTGAGTATAAACATGTCACTGTCTTGTGCATGAAAATATATTTGATCAAATGTGCTTGTCATTCGTAGTGTCGGGCAGACAATACCACCTCAGCGCATTCGAAATAACTTATTGATCAACAAAAAGTAAGTGCTAAACTTGCATTTTCAAAGCCACAGATGTTCGGAAGTTATCTCTAAGTATGTTTATCAAAGGTAAAGACGTGAACAATAATATTATTTTCCGACATTAGAATTGGAGCATAAGATCTGTGTTACGTAACACTTTGATGTACACCCCCCCCCTTTCCACCATGTAACAACATGTAGACTTAGAGCTTCCCCCCCTTTCCTCCATGTAACAACATGTAGACTTAGAGCTTTCCCCCCCCATTCCAACATGTAATAACATGTAGACTTAG